>LUCM01009895.1:515753-565223 GCA_008360955.1 Fasciolopsis buskii | reverse complement strand
GAAGCCAATCCAGTTTCATATACTCGATCCTAAAATGAGTGGGGATGGCATACATTAATGAGAAAGGGTACAGTAACTACTTTACGTACTTCGTTTTTAAACGCAATAGATAAAGGTGACAAAATGTGCAGATGATGAGGGAGTTTATTCCATAGTGACGAATATCTAACAATAAAGAAGTTGGCTCTAACGGAAGTTCTCGAAACAGGGAGAGTTCTAATAGAATCCGCATTTCAGAGGGAGTACGGGAGCGGGTGTCTAACACGAGGTGCAGAGACGCAACAATACCGTAGGATGCCAATTTACTTAGCAACCTAGGGCGGGATACTCTGTCGAAATCTTTCGTTATGTCTAAAACTATTACTATAACTGACCTTCCGGTGCTCAGAGCCTCATTGATAGTGTTCAAGCAGTCATTCATGTAAGTAGTGCAGGATTCCTTACGAAGGAAGCCATGCTGGCCATGGTTGATAAGTTCATGTCCAAGAATTTGAGCTGTAAGACCATTCTTAGTCAGGCGTTCCATGATCCTGAAAACAATAGGGGTGCGGTTTATTGAGCTGTGGTTTGCAGGGTTACAGCGTGTACCCGTTTAGTGAACGGGTATAATCACGGAGGTTTTCCAGTGTGACGTGAATGTGCGGCACTGAATGGAAAAGTTGAAGATGTTTGCTAACAAAATTGGGATATCGCTCCCACCTGATACGAAGGCAGCCTGGGGCAATGAATCAGGTCCAGAGAGGTAGCCGGTTTTGGTCTTTACCAACAGCTGGGCTACGTCTTTCGGAAGAACGACAGCTTTCGAGTACGACTCTGTAGTCAAGCGAGATTGGAATGGAGTAAAGGGATGGCTGTCGTTTACCAGAACACATGAAAAGAATTCACCGAAAGATTTTGCACTCTACTGTGGGTTGTTTACATAAATATCGTTTCAAATGATAGAAGAGACTTGAGTAGCTGAGGACCAGGAAGTAGTTCTGTGTTTGTGCAGTTTTTCCAGTGCTGTGTTTCGGTTTGGCTGGTTTAGTGATTGCATCTCCCTCTCTTTATTTCTGTGGTCTAGTAATTCTTCTAGAGTTTCAGTTCATCGATTTATTTGCAGAAACAACGAAAGATCTCCGGTCTTAGAAAAGGCCCGCTGGAGTTTAATGAGCTTAAAGTTTATTCCATCATGATAAGTTTTCTTGGGAGGCATGCATAGAGCGTGGGACGGAGTAATGGCTTCACTGCACTTGTGCAGGTTGTAATTTAACTGCTCAGCGTCCGGTTGTGCTTCTGTTGATAGAAAAAATCCGTCTTATTTTGTATTACGAAATAGAGTAGGTAGGCGATCCCAGTCAGCTCTGAAATACGGCCTTAGGTTAGGTAAGGGGTATCCATTCAAGAGGGGCCATGTAAATAAGCAACTAACAGGAAAATGATCACACCCAGGTAGAATAGATTCAGTGAACGTTTGAACGTCTGTCAAGCCTATCGTAAATATCAAGTGAAGAAGGTTGAGGTTTCTTGTTGGATTGGTCATGTGTTGGGTCCAGCTTTCAAGGAAAGAGAGCAAGTAGTTCGAGGAGAAAAGCGTGGACCACCATATGCCAATTGTATTGAAATTTCCAGTCAAAAGCTAGGGACCGGTAAGTCAGAAGCATTATTTGTTGTGTTATCAATAAAAAGTCGTTTTGTCAAGAACTGGGGTGGCGGTAGATGCATCCAACAGGAAGGCCTTCATTGCCCATCTGAGCTCTAACCCAGATGCAATCATGGATTGTGTTTAGCATGGCATCCTGGCACAAGGTAGCTGGTATAGATTCTTTGACGTAGATAAGGCAGCCACCTCCACGCTTGGCTTCTCGGCTTTTCCTGAAGGATTTATAGCCAGGAATTATTATAGCGTTGTCAGGAGTGTAGTTGTTGAGCCACTTCTAGGTGATAATTATGAAGTCAAAGTTTGACGAGAGTGTGAGTAGACGGATGTTTAATTTTCTTTAACATGGAGCGTGAGTTTTATAATAATAGCCAAAATTTTCCTGAAGAGCCATTTCCGCTGATTGGTGTCATGGTGAATGAGGCTGGATTTCTTGTTTGTTGACCGTTTTGGAGAGACTCAACATTCTTAGTTTCAACCAATTTTGTTTCACTTGGGGACTCCTTTATGTGAAAGAGTGTTGCACCATTTGAATGGGGAATCGTCGGCCAAGGCAGCATGACTGGAGGCGCACGGCAGATGATCTGTCAAGTGAGTTTGGCATGGCTTCGGGTAGGTGGTTTACTCGTGGGCCGGGGTAATGCAATCCGTCCACGTTGCATTCAGTCACAGGGGACATTTCCGAAGTGGTCATGCTTGCCATCCAAAATTCAGTTACATAGTGAGAGTAGGGTCGGCCATTAGCATGGGAGGTAGAGCAGGAGGGGGATAGTTTAGGGAGAAAAAGGGTTTGACAGAAACGGCACAGAGTTGTGAAATGGGGAAGTTGTTAGGGTATAAAAATGATACCATTAATCAGAGGAAGCCAGTAAACTTGGTCTATAGTTTATACGATTTTCGATTTTGAAATACACTTTGTTCCATCATATGTTGGGTGGCGTCCACTGAGTTTGCTGTGGGGCCAGGTGCAGCGGGATAGAGTGATACCTGACGGTATCCCAGGAAGGTGGAAAGGAGATAGGAGTTTGGCCAAATAGTTGTCCATGTAGAGGAAACTTGGTAGCTGTTTCGGGGTGCAAAAGGTGGAAACCAGAGAACCTGAAGGATCTAGTCTGCTTTGGCTATCTTGGTCGGTGTGAAGTTTCAGGGGTTGTTGCTTTATTTACTAAAGCGGTGCTGAAATTTAGGTCAGCTTTTTTAGTTGTGTAATACGAAGTGCGTGTGGTGGACACTTGGGCGCAGATAGCACCGGTAGCGTCCCTTTCGCTGACAATTTTGGGGTGCGTTGGGTGGGTTGGTGTCTAGGGGAAAGTGGAGAAATAAGACCAGCCTTATGGCTGGCGGGTAGAGTGGCCAGACCGGATGCTCTAACCATACCGACCGCCTCATTTGCAGACTTCCGCTGGAATTATGAAGATGGAATTATAGATGACTGCAGTGGGGACTTGCACCCTGAAGTTGATGGTTCAAGGTGCAATTTGTTAAGTGGAGGTCGGATGGGAGGTGAAGAGAGAGACTTGTCTGAGTCAACTTCAAGTTTAAAAGGGAGTTTTGAGGTTTGTGATGGTGAACATGGGTTCGGTGGTGTAGTAAGATAGCAGGGGGCTTAATGATTTGCACGCTGAGGGAGGCGGGGGTTCTCCTTTTTTGGAGACCACGTACTTCACGTTGGAGCGGTGTTTTATCCTCAACAATCCTCACAGTTTTGTACAGGGTATTTGCAGCGATGGTATTTATCTTCCTGATGAATTCTCGAGCGACTTTTCCGTCTTGCAATTGCATCAGGAGCGGGCAGGATTTCCGCTGGATCATTTTTCTTAGTTTCACACGGTAACTAGGGTAGTGATCCACGGTGCATGCCTTTGATTGTGGTTACTTTGACCTTTCCCAGTGGTTATATATCTGGAATTTTGAAGATTACAGCTTTGTATCTGTTCCGGATACGTCCGAGTGATTCAGAAGACACTGAACCAATGAATCGACCAGCGCCAGCAAGGTCGTATAAGTTGGGATGGAACGATGGCTGAATGAGATGGGAGAGTGGAGCCAGCTTGGTGATCGCTGCCTCAGCTGAAGTCAACTGGGCAAGAGCGCTGATCAATCGTTTCTCCAAGTCTTTAAATCTTTTATTTATTTCATAAAATACATCAACTAGCTCTATCGAACATTTCCTATATGGGAATTAGGTACAGATCTTGGCCCTCTTGCTCTGTTGGTGGCATGTTTTACACGGTTTGCCTGCAGCATGGTGCTAAAACCTAATTTGATTGAGATAAACGGACTTTGTAAAAGAGAAAAAACGGCACGTAGGCAACATGCAGAAACAACAACAATAATAATGGGTACATTTCTCGAAATTCGAGAGTCATGCGCAAGGCAAGATCAAATTTACACACAGATGGCGAAGTAGAAATCATTAAACAAAATTTAGTCGTGAAGATGCAGTTTCTATACTCTCATGAACATAACCTGCAATAAGATGGGTTGATCATGAGTTTTGGGACTTCAATTCAGAGCTAGATAACCCATTGCCGAAGCTTTCCGGGGCTGACTATGAGTCGCGCACTGCGAGCCAGTCCATGTTTAAACGCATCAAAGGGGCGCACTGCCGGCGCATAATTTGGCTGGGAAGAAATGTTGGGCGTTGTCAAGTGGCCGGGTTCATCAAAAATCAGGAGGGTAATATAGTAAAGATAAAGATCAATATGGATATAGTGGCAGGATGGAGAAGAATCGAAATCACACTGGATATCACATTAGGTGGATGAAGAATGGTAATCAGCAACATTCAGTAGTCAAAATAATGCTTAAAGTGAAACAGCAGGAAACCTTTAGGGTTGCATCAGACAATTTACGGGGCAAAAATACATGAAAAGTTGTGGACAGAGAGACAGTGGAACTTACAAAAATGGTCACTGGACTTATGCGGCCGGGAGCGGATTGTGATGTGCGGTGGGAAGTAAACGGGTACGTGTAAGATTAACAATCAGTCCTTAAATAGACCTGCCATGAATGACCTGTGCTGTCCTTGTTTGATATTGGAGATTATGGTGTTCTGTGGCGGTACGGGTTTGGAGATTGCGGGGTTGCGCGGCATTTCAGTAGTGATATTAACTGTTTGGACAATCGTGATGGTCCATCTGAAATGAGGCACTCAGGGCGGTCAACAGCGTCGCTTGACTTGTCTCAGGGTGGCGCGGCCAGGTACTGGAGCATCAGATCAGGATAGCAGCTTCGTAACGGGGATAGACAACCAGCGCAAAGGATGGAGTGGAGCTTTAGGCGATAGTTTGCGTTGCATCTGTGATCATTGGCGAGCCTGAAGAAGAGCCGGAGAGAGGGAGGTGCAGTCTGGAATTTGTTCCAGCTGGTGTTAAGGTGAGTATACAGAAATGTGAACAGTGATAACGGTCAGTTTCTTACAAAGATTACAGGGACCAGACAACTGTCATGANGCCGATGCATTCATTTCTCTGATTAACTCATCATTAATCTCGTCTTCTCTCTGTAACTGTTGCGGACACGTCACTATTGCTCTCGTTCAAAAATCTAGCAGTTCTATTGCGTTAGCAAAATGTTTTCACCCTATCGTCTTAACATCTTCAGGGTTTAAACTGACGGAGCATACTACACTTGAACGCCTGCATTCTTTTATGTATCCTGCTGACCACACTCGTCCCAGGTTGTCTACAAATCTAACAGGTCCAATTTAGACTCTATCACCTCCCTCGTTCACATCATTTGCAAGTCTTTAAACGCATCCACGAAATCTGTGCGTTGCGCCTTACTAGACTATTCATCGGCATTTGATTCTGTCCCTCGGTCTCTTCTACTTCACAAACTGAAAACATTTGGTTGTCCCACACCTTATTACGCATGGCTGACTGATTACTTCACTAACCGAACGCAGTGCGCACGAATGGACGGTAAAACTTCAAAGGCGTCCATCGACAACTCACGAATGCTACAGGGTGCTCTTATTTCACCGGTTCTTTTCTCTGCTCACATCAGCCAACTCCAACTTATGCAAACAATCGCCGACGGTTGTCACGTCAAATCGGGAGGAATGGACAATACTTATTTATACAAAGCTCCATTATCTGGTTTGTATGCCTGTTTGTTTTCCCTATTTTTTACTGAACCTTTGTTGGATCACTATTGGCACTTTATAAATGCTTTAAACTCTTTTCAAAAGACTACAACTTATTAGCCATGTGGCATTCTGGTCCTTAACTGAGATGTCCGCACTTTTCGAGACTTGTTATTTACGATAGGTTTAACACACAGACTACTTTGCCCGGATGTGATCATCTGCTTGTCAGCCGTTCATTCACGTTGCCATTTTTGAATAGATATTCCCCACCTAAATCAATGCAATATTCTAGAGCTGACTGGAATCTCATCCCCATTGTTTTTCGTAGCTCCAATTGGGAAGCACTTTTGCGCTACACCATCCCACGTCGTGAGTTGGCATCGTGGAGATTTTACTGCTACTGTTTTGTTATTCTGGCACTATTCGCTAAGTAAGAATCATTTCCCTAGACAATAAAATTAGCTTGATTTTTCTGATTGTTGATATTCACAATTTGATCACTGTTTTATTATTTTGACAAATTTTGTCTAAGCTTTCACAGCCACATTTCCAGCTCTGACCTGCCCTTAGCATGACCACCTTTATTCTACATAACAAATTCAATCGATCTGCTTAGTTGCCTCAAGAGTAGATACATCCTCCGACCCGTCTACTCATTTCTCTACCCATAAGTTTCCTGCCCCTCAACCTCAACCTGCTGTTCAGAAATACAGTGTGACTCAGGGTGTTTTGGTTTAAGTCACATTATAGTATTTTGCTTAATTTAGCCAGTCATTTAACGGCTGTCATCTGTCACGGTGCATTATCATCTTGTTAATTCACCTTCTGGCCCATTTTGTAGACTCATAATCTGTTCCCCACCGTTGATGCCCACTTAGTCTTTTGAAGTATTCAAAAGTTACGTCGTTCTACGTTAATTCTTAGCAATTCCCTCACAAGAACCCAATTACACACAGTATCCTGTCATCACTATAGTTGTAACAACTAAAAGTGGTCACCTTTTACAAGCTCACTCAGATTTCCAAGTAAGAGCAGAATGGTTCCTGGTGTTCAGCGGCGAACCAGATGCACCAACGTCAGTGTTCGCGCAACTAACTCTACAAGACGCTCCAAAGTTGGCCCTCGTTTGAGAACAGTGAGCCAATGCTCCGTAGTACTTAGTGACCTAGTGGGTGAAGCCCATGACAGGGCACAAATATTCGAAAAAAGATTATCCAATTTAATGGATCATGGTAAAAATTTGGAGCTCGCTATCTCAAATCCTGCATCCCTTTCCCACCGCATCAACCCTAAAACACGGCTGGATAAGCATGACCTGTTGGCCGCTGGCAACTTCCTGGATGTGCTGGCACCCGAAACTTCGAGCAGAGTGGACAGGTCCTGTACCGTTATTGTCTTTTACATTTTTGATCTTATTCCTATGAATGGCCTTAGAGGTCAACTCATGGCGGCTAGCGGCATGCGCACATACCATGTATAATGACGAGGCTGCGGAAGCGGAAACAGCGTCCCAGTTGCCCCCTCATGGTGCAGTTCCAGACAAAGACTCTAGCAAGGCTCTTCATCAGCAAGCAAAGCGTTATTGCTGCAACTACACCGTTTAAAAACAAAAATAAGCATAGACAAAACACCTTTCTAGAGGGAAATTTTTGCAACCACTTCGCACGACTCCAGTCACACGCATGTGATTTCCAAGATGCCACCACCAAACATTGCATGGCCCGTTACAGCGGAGTCGCCTAAAACGGGCGCTGTGTCTCCAAAACATTCACCCGTTCGCCGGCCAAACAGAAATTCATTAGGTCCAATACCGTCCAAGGGTTCACGCTCCACCTTTGTAGACCAAGCTCGCCCCCCACATTTTAGCCCCCGTTCAAACACCCCCACCTGGGCAAAAGCAACACAACGTCACCCTCTTTAGTTAGACTCAAGCACACTTCCACCCGACACCCGCTCTACAGTACAATTGCCAAGGCCAGTACCTGCAGTTCACCTTCATAGTCCAACCTTCTCCCACAGGCTGCAGGCCCTCAAGTGACTATTGATTGCTTGACACCAAGGAAAGCGACTTTTCTCTAACCGTAGATGTTGCGACCCCCCTCAATGGAAGAGGTCCGCATAAAACATATAAACCTCTTCCACCTCCTAAGATCCCCTCCAAGCCCATAAATAATAACACGGTGCCATTAGATCTACCATGTTCACATAGCTCAGCCCCTTCTGGAGGTATGGCCAACTCCGTAAGACCTCAATCTTCTCATATCAGCGCCACAAACAAATCCCGCATCATTAAAAACCATCTCTTGCTACCCCATCCAAAGACGTCATTTAAAAATCATAACTTCAATCTCGGTTACCGTCCCAGAACTGGAATTTCCGTATTGCTGGCCCGTCACCTGTCCCGCAAACGTA
Organism: Fasciolopsis buskii; assembly: GCA_008360955.1. Lineage (NCBI taxonomy): Eukaryota > Metazoa > Platyhelminthes > Trematoda > Plagiorchiida > Fasciolidae > Fasciolopsis > Fasciolopsis buskii. Next base: position 557,079 of record LUCM01009895.1, on the reverse strand, counting down.
CTTATGAACCATGTGCAACTTTGGACAACACCATACTTTTCCGAGCTACCTTGACTGACCGTCTACAGCCTATAAACACAATGCTTAAGCCGACCTGCCAAAACCGGCTATCCCACCTTCCCGGACCAAATCTCGAGGATTCCAATCAACCAGAAATCAGGCATTCCAAAATTCTACCACCTATTGGTTTGCTCCAAATGCCGTCAGGATACCCTTTATTTTACCGGTTTTTCCTTTAGCCATGCCACACCCTCCACCACCGTTGCATAGCCTCTTCACTCCCTAACAAATGCACGTTGCTCACCGCCTATGCCAATGAACAGATTGGAACCTCCCGTTGCTTATGAATCAGGCGTGACAGGACATGATCACCCAAAGGCCTTACCACCAACATCCATTCTCCCTTGCTTGTCTTGCAATGACGTTCTACCCCAAATGAATTCAAACGTTCATGATGACATTTACTCTAGTTATCCACATTCACATGCTACCATTACTGAGCCATTTACATTGTTACTATCAAATGCTCGCTCGATACTAAATAAGGTACACACGCTGCGCCTGTTGGTGCATGCACGTAGATATTATTTCATTGTGATCACTGAGACATGGCTGACCGATAATACCCTCGACAGAGACATTGCTTTAATTGGTTACAGTGCTTTTAGGAAAGACAGGATAAAAAAGCGCGGGGGAGGCTCTCATATACGCAAGATACCCTTTCAGCCTCATGGTACAGTCATCTTACCTTTATTAACCTGAAAGGTTCTATCTGGCTGACCGTGGCTATCGGGTATCAGGACTTACTGATCAGTTGCATATACCGTCCCCCAGTACGCATCAGTCAGAGTTCTTGTCACTAATTGACGCGCTTAACGCGGCTGCCGACCGTTCAGTCCCTAAGTTAGTAGCGGGCGACTTCAACGCCCCAGGGATTTGTTGGTCATCCTTCTCCTTCCCAAAATTACTTTCCGCGTTTGTTCTCAGTGTGCGACTGGGTGGGTAGACACAGCATGTTACATTACCCACGAAGACCGACAGAATTCTAGATCCTATCTTCACAACTGGCGTAACACAGGTGCGCACCTCCACAGACAATAAATTACTCGGATGTAACCACTCTCAAATTGTTTGCAAGTTTTCAGTTTCGACGCCCGTTATCATCTCCTCAGCCTCCACTAAACCATACCGCAGAGCCTCACGGAGCCATCTTCCCTCCATAATTCGTAGCCAAACCTGGGACAGTTTCTTTCTATCGGTGGATCCACAACTGGCCACCAACCAACTTTAAGGAACTCTAAGTGTGTGCTTTGATCTAATCATTCCAACCCAGTGTGGCACGATCCCCGAAAGTTTGAGCATCCTGGACCTTCTCAAAAAAAATATTCTTTAATCCAGACAATATTCAAAAGAACAAAAGAATTTGCTCTAATATTGCAAATGAACCGTCCGTCTAGGGAGATTAGGACAATTTTCGATCATCTTCTAAGGAAGAAGGAACTTTAGGCGTTACATTCTACCAACAAGGATGCAGCACTGGCAAAACTACTGAGAACTAACAAATCCCTACCTAGTACGCACATCACGTCAGTCATATTCAGGGGCACGTGCGCAAATGACCCTCAAATGATTTCAGAGGTGTTCAGTGATTATTTCGCCGCATCTATGACAACTGACGACATCACCATTATACCAGAAATTTCTCCAGTCTCCTCTGCTTCCCCTCCAAGATTCTCTTCTGACCCGAGTGATAATAAACCACTACTGTCAGAGGTGAGACCGTCTTTCCACGTCGGACCGGACGACCTTCACCCAGCCCCCTTCAAATTTGGGGGTGCAGACATCCCTATAACTTTGTCCAGTCTATTTAATCTTTCTTTAAATTGTACCAATTTTCCCCACCCAGAGAAAGCTTCTGTCATTGTCCCAATTCCCAAAAACGGTTCAAAGCAGGAGCCATCTAATTACAGACTCGTCAATCACACCCCAGTTTTCGCTTGTATTATGGAAATAATAATAAAAAGTAAGTAACAACTTACTTATTAGATCATGCCCTCATTATTGCCAGCCAACATGGTTTCCCTCAAGTTAACTCATGTTCCACGCGCATGACTGATCACTTAAACATAGTGACGAAGGCTGCCAACGAAAGAAAGTCTGTGACTGTGATTTTCTTAGATATGGCAAAGGCTTTTGATCACGTATCCCATCGCAACCTTCTCATGAAAGTCAAGAACTACGGTATAACTCCCCCTTCTGGCTTTTTTCTTGTCCTATTTGGCCTCTAGAATGCAGGCAGTGAATGTAAATGGGACCCTAACCAAGCCTCGTCCGATTACTGGTGGGGCTATTTAAGGAAGCGTACTAGGTCCACCACTGTTTCTGCTGTACATCAACGACATTTTTCTCATCGTTAGGCATGGTATTCTTCTGTTTGCAGACGATATAAAATTTTATACACTTTTCCTCCTCGCGACATCCACGCCGTCATAGATTATGTAAAATATGATCCACTATCGCTTGATTCATTGCGCGCAGCTTGGTCAATGAAATTCTCGGCCCACAAAAGCAGCATACTCGCATACAAATGCCACCTACCTGCAGGAATGTTGGGGATTAATCAAGAAGTCATTCCTTCACCTCACACTGTCAGAGACCTAGGTTTCCCTTGCTCCAGCAAATTCAACTTCTCAGAACACACCCTGAAACAAGTTGCAAAAGCTAGGGGACTAATTGTGTTGGTGCACAGGACTTTTAGAAACCAGGAAAGCAAGTTGCTAATATATGAAACGCACGTAAGACCTATCCTGGACTACTGTTCCATCGTGTGTTCCAACATGCAGCAGAGTGATAGACTCTAGATTGAGAATGTTCAACGAACACTCACAAAGCGACTTCTAGGCTACTCTTCCTCGCTAAACTAAATGGAACGTTGCATAAAACTACACCTCGATCCCTTGTGGCTACGTCGAGTTCATATCAACCTCTCCTATTTTCACAGTATTATTGGTAAAAATGTGTGCATCTCCGCACCCCAAGTAAGAAATAACTTTTCCTGTGGTTTGCGTCGAGCTGAGTTCTTGGTGGCAGTTCCCCAGTAGAGGGCAGCACTTAGGAAAAACTTCATCAAATATTCCTCTCTGTGGAATAAACTACTCCTGCATGTAGGAATGTCTTCTCCTGCCTCCATCACCTTTAAAAACAAAATTAGGAAGGCAATAACCGTAAAAAACTTGCTAAAAATGCACGATCCCTACACTCCAGTAGGAAGAGCCTATGAATCGGGCCTAGGGTATTGACTGAATATAACGCTCGAAGTGTTATCTAAACCTAGTCATCAAGGTCTAGCCATTTTTTATTCCCAGTAGCTTCCGCAAGTGCAAATCACTGTAGGTATAGGCAGAAAAACTCGGTCAATGAAACAAGCCAGTGCAATTTTTCACCTGACTTTCTATCTCGTTTAGTGCGCACGTAGCAAATTATATAAAAAGACATACCCACATCACATTCTCACTTACTCCCAAACTAATAATTAATGTCCCAATCTAAATCTTTTCTTCTGCATGCATTCAACAATTAGATCATTCCAAGCGAGAAGGCCGGCATAACCTGATACCTCATTCTACATAACATTTATCACTTCTCGTTTTTGATTTGCACGCACTATAACCCTCAGCTGGAATACCTCCAAACTGCCACCTCTCCCTTTTTCCTTTCCAGTTATGTGCGTTTGCACTCGTGTCTCGCCAAGGGTCAACCATCCAGTTTCTGGCCACATTCTCGCACGTCTCAACACACCGTAAAAACAAGCTGACCCAAGGCCTAGATCAGCTATCTCACGACGGACAAATACGACCTGCTCCACGTCCGCGATGGAGTGGATGTTGCTTCTAATCCGCAGGAATCACCAACTTTGCAGTTCTCTCTAGATATCGAGGTCACAGAGCGTGATCCACAAAGCCTGTGGCTCTTTGAGGGGTCAAGTCCTCTCGATTGCACAGATTTACTGCTGAAACTGCCCGCCCGTGTCCAACATTCCCACCACTTTGACATCCAATTGCATCGATAGCACCCACATTTATATCCCTGTTCCAGATGTCGCTACCATCATCTATTGCGAACATCACTCCGATCATCGCCTCGGCAACCGCGATTATCACTATGCTAATAATCCCTATCAGCTAAGCCTAAAAACGCAACCAAAGGAGCAAAGAAACCCGATTTTGTTTCACATTGGCTTATTAGCGTCAAATATTTTTTATTCAACGCACATCATATCAATCCTCACTTCTCAATGCCGACGACATTTTCATTCTTCATGTCTTTGAAAAATGCTTCGCCAGTGTTCTTCGTCCCTCCGCATTTTCAAAAGGCTTTTGACCATTTTCTTGGCTCCAGGATCCATGGTGAGGTGGCCGACCTACTTTTTCATGTCAATTATAATACGGGGTATCTATAGGCCATCAATACTCTTCCCGTCAGAGGTTTTGGTCCGTTTTGACAAGTTTCCACTTTGCACTCAAGGTCTTTGGAGACTGTCTTCATGACATCTGAACATTCATGTCCATTTTATAGACCCGTTAAAAACCAAATACTGCAGACACCACGCCCGCCACCATCGTCCAGCTGAACTCTGCACCTGCGACACGCATCGTTGTTGCGTATAAACACCGCGTTCCTCTTGATATGCCAGTTTCGCTTTTTCTTCTCATTTTGCACCGAAATGTTTATTTGCTTGTTCAATATGATTTGCAATACCCCTGTAACATTTGATCATGCAACCAAGCATGCCTCTCGAAGTTTCCGAGGAATATACGAATATTACTATTATTATAACAAAATGACAAGCGGCCAAAGACCAGTTATACTCCAACCTTGATGACATAACTCCGTCCCACAACCTGAGCATGCCTCCCAAAGGAACTTATTGTGACCGACTAAATTGTAAGCTCGCTAAACTCCAGCGGGCCGTTTCCAATACCAGAGATTTTTGTTGTTGCTGCAAATAAACTGGTTGACTAAAAATTCTAGAAACGATGCTGGACCACATTAGCAAACAGTTACAGTTGCAAGTTCTATACCGGCCGAGCCCAAACGCAAAACTTTTTAAACGCAGAATCATCGTTTCCGGGTCTTTGGCCACTCAAGCCCTATATATCATTCAGAAGGACAATCATTAAAAAACCCGCAGGAATTTGCAGACGCTTTGGTAAATTCTTTGCGCTTGATCTGTTGACTGACAGGGATCCTGCTACCCAAAGCCGACCTCGCTTGACTACAGAATCGTACCCAAAAATCGTATTTCTTCTGAAGAAAGCAGCACATCTGTTGGTAGACTCCCAAAACTGGCTACCACTGAGGACCTGCTTCATCAATTTTGGCTGCCTTCGCATTAGGTGGAAGCGATATCTTAATTTTGTTGGCAAACATATTCAACTTGTCCATGCAATGCCGCATCTTCCCGTCACAGTGGAAGACCTCTGTGATGACGCCCGCTTTCAAAAAGGGCAAACGCTGTGACCCTGCAAACTACTGCAAAATCCACCAGGCCGGTATTGCCCGCAGAATTATGGAACGTCTGATTAAGAGTAGTCCTATAGCCTACGTTGTGGAAAACGAACTTATCAACAATAGACAACATGGCTTCCCTCGCAAGAAACCCTGGGCTACTTGCATGACTGACTGCCTGAAAGATATCACTAAGGCCTTCAGCACTGGAAGGTCAGTTATAGTAGTTTTCTTTGACATGGCGAAGACTTCCGATGGAGTGTTCCACCCTATGTTACTAAATAAAATCGCATCCTACTGTATTGTTCATCAAATATTGTCGTGGTTTTCATTTTCTCTGGAACTTAAAAACCAGATGGTTCAGATAAATAGCTTCATGTCTGAACCTAGATTGGTGCCCAGTGGCATTATCCAAGGCAGCGTTCTGGGCTCCCTTCTCTTCTTGTTGTACGTTAACGATTTCTCCGATATCGTTTAAAAAGGCACCTGTTTTTCTTCGCAGACAACATCAAAATTGTCTACATCTTTCGTCCTGAAGCATTAAAGTCTACCATAAGTAACATTGCAAGAGTTAGCGTCTCTGAGTTCCCAAACACGACTTAATGATGGAATTCTCCGCTGGAAAACATCATCAGGGGTACAAATGCGTTTAACCCCAAAGAGAACTCAAATTTGGTAACCAAATCATCCCGTTAACTGTCAAGATCACGATATGAGCCTAAATTATTCTTGTACCTTAAACTTTTCGGAGCATGCTCTCGCATAAGTTACGAAAGAAAACAGGTTGGTAGGGATGTGGTACAGAGCTCTGAAAATGAAACAAACCAAACCACTTCACTTTCGAATCCACTCAGACCCCTTCTGAAGCATTGCTCTCTAGTCTGCTTGAGCATGAGGCAGTGCGGCAGAGTAGCAACTGAAAATGTCCAGCATGCACTTGATCGGCTACTTCGTAAGCCTAAATAACATGGAAAACTGTTGGTTGGTGAACTTATATTTCTTGTGGCTCCGACACACAAGAGCATATCTGGTGCCCTATAACCATATCATTATAGGGGACAGCTGCGTCTCCGCATGTGGTGTCAGAAACCGACTCTCATACTCCCTCCGAAATGCGGAGTCAATTATTACTCCCACAGTTCCGAAGACATCAACTAGAGCCAAATTCTCTATTGTTAAATATTCGTCATCATGGAAGAATCTCCCCCAACAGTTGCGCATTTTATCACCATCATCTATTGCATTTAAAATTGGAGTTCGTGGAGAAGTTACTTTGCCCTTTCTCATTAATCTACGTTACCCATACTTATCTAAGTATCGAGTGTATGAAATCGAAATGGGCTTCTGATAAACGTTTATTCCGAAAACAGAAGACAAATCTCCTCATTCTTATCACCAAAATAAAAACCGAAACCTAGATGGCATCCTGACGTCTTTGTTTCTCACTCCGCATGGATGCCTACCCGCCTATATTAGACACCATAAAATTCATATTTCTTCTACCACTATAGTACTACGTGCCGATTCGTAGGTTATCCAATCGCATTTATTCCATTTTTATATTATTTTTTGCGAGAGACATAAAATAATCATACGGCAGACCACCTGGTCTCCCACACTCCCGGCTTCAGCCTGAGCTCCGAAACTAGCGAATGCCATTTGTATACGTGCAGTCCACGTTGGGCGCACCTCACACTTCTGCCTTTACAACTGATACCTATCGCGCAGTAATCTCGCTTCAATTACATAAACATTATCGGTCTAATCGTGAGTAGTTTTGCCAATCTAAAACTCTCCTTTCCACTCCCTTAGCAAAATATGACAATGTCACCAAAAAGGTGTAGCACAATTACTCGGTTGCCGAATTCCAATATCAACATTGACTAACGCCTTCACTTCTCAATTTTCATCATGGCCTCTCCCCAGGTAAGTGACTTTGGATCGTTGGAAGCGCTTTTGTTTCTGATGAACCCAAACGGTTCCCCCAGACCAAACTAGGTCAGCATCTTCAATTCCTTCTCTCTCAAACCTCATCGATGCCTCTCTGGCCATTTCATGCAATTCGGACCTCATACTACCTCCGTGAACATAGAGTCCCATGTGGTTCCTTTTCCTCTCCTAGTGACAACTTCCGCCTATCATACCTGCTGGTCCCGACCACTTTTTGTTCTTCGAAGGCATGCCATCCTAGAGTGAAATATAATGCATGATTTCTACACTGCGAATTTAGTCAGTCCTTAGTGCATCTGTCTTTATCTACTTCGCCCAATAATTATATTTACAGTCGTTGTTTGCTGTCTGTCCTGCCAAACGTCGATTCATTTCCCCCTATCCATGAGCGCAGATGATCCATACGCTATATTAGCCTGTCCAGCTATTTACACACGCCCTAACATCCGGATTGCTCACAACATCAGCCACCACCCCCATATCTTTTGTTGCACTATACGTTCTAGTACTTTCCTATTCTGAGCCNGATCAAATCCAAGTTCGCCTCCGCTACTCTTCACACATCAACCTTGTTCTTCTTCAGAAATCCCATCCAGACGAATCTACGAATCCTTTTTTGAATCCCGGATCAATGACGGTCCCAAACTTTCCACAGAGACGGTCAACGAGATTTTTGATATCTGTTGTCACTTAGAAACCTTATTCATCCTTAAAGGCCGCATCTCCATTCAGAAACTGAAATCTCTGAGAAGACGCAAGCAGCACTCCTGCAAATTTCGCAATAACTCAAGCATGCAATATATTCAAGCCTTAATAAAAGATAAAATCAAACGCATCTGCACAAGAATCACCAGCCAACTCATGAGCGGCAACGGTAATCGATTCCCATGACATGGCATTCCAATGTTTTCTGGGAAGAAGAAGAAGCATACAAAAACTCCTGCGGATGACGACAGTAACAATCGTACTCTCTTCCTTTTACCGATGCCCCGCTCATATTTGGACCGGGTGATGGTACGACGGTTGCAAGATTTTTTGGAAAAGAGATGCTCGACTAACTCCGCGCCACCGAAATTACCACACAGTCTGCCTTCGGCTCTATTAAGGCACTGTGCTGTGGCTTTGGCCGATGCATTCATTTCTCTGATTAACTCATCATTAATCTCGTCTTCTCTCTGTAACTGTTGCGGACACGTCACTATTGCTCTCGTTCAAAAATCTAGCAGTTCTATTGCGTTAGCAAAATGTTTTCACCCTATCGTCTTAACATCTTCAGGGTTTAAACTGACGGAGCATACTACACTTGAACGCCTGCATTCTTTTATGTATCCTGCTGACCACACTCGTCCCAGGTTGTCTACAAATCTAACAGGTCCAATTTAGACTCTATCACCTCCCTCGTTCACATCATTTGCAAGTCTTTAAACGCATCCACGAAATCTGTGCGTTGCGCCTTACTAGACTATTCATCGGCATTTGATTCTGTCCCTCGGTCTCTTCTACTTCACAAACTGAAAACATTTGGTTGTCCCACACCTTATTACGCATGGCTGACTGATTACTTCACTAACCGAACGCAGTGCGCACGAATGGACGGTAAAACTTCACAGGCGTCCATCGACAACTCACGAAGGCTACAGGGTGCTCTTATTTCACCGGTTCTTTTCTCTTCTCACATCACCCACTTATCAACTAGCTCGTCCTGTCATCTGTTTATGTATGCTGATCATTTTGCCCTCTCTCCAGCCGTTCCGAGAAACGATGATTTTCAAAGTTTTCCAACAACCCATCTTCTGTTTACGATTTCTCTGCTCAATCTTGTTTAAATCTCAACACATCTAGATATTTCGAATATCTATTCTCTCTCCGTCGGTCAACCTGCCGATCTGTAACGTCTTTCGTCAACTCAAAAATGACTACCAGGGTTGATTCTGTGAGATATCCAGGATTAACCATTGATAGAACTCTGGATTGGACTGCACTCATTCCGTCCTATGTAAGCAATCTCCGACCGTTGCCAGTTCAAATCGGGAATCTTCGGCAAAACATTATCAACCAATTCATATACCAATGTTTTTCCAATTCTTCCATACTGTTTTCTTATTATTTGTCCAGGTTTACTTAAAACGGTCCTTACAATTGTTCGCCGGGGACCACCAATTACCAACTCTGTGTCCTTCGTACTACTAACCGAATTGTCCCTTAATCTATGTGATCAACACTTATCAGCATGTGAGAAATTTGCTCACAAAATTCTTTCTGATCCTACGCATCCTCTGCACAACGATCTTTCAAACTGCCTTTCACGTATTCCCACAGGATCCGCTTTTCTTTCTATGACATCTAGAATCAATATCTATAGGAACTGCACCGACCCATATTTAGCACGAATTTCGACAAATCGTGATCTGGTTTCAGCCGCATTCCTGAGCAACCTGTTCTAATGCGTTTTGATTATTCCTCGATAATTTTATATCTCTCACGAGGAATTCAGTGGTTCTTATTTTATTTGTTAAGCTGTCTTCCCCCTTATTTTATTTTTACTCTCGCAATTTTCGCTGAAATGCTACATTATTTATTGTACGCAAAACCCTATATGATACAATACAGTGTATCCGAATGCGGTAACCAGCATCATCATCGTCTACTGCACACCACCGCGCTTTCTTCATCCACGAACTGAGGTGATCGGTAAACGTCACTGCAAGCACGTTACGTCGGAGAGTGACTAAGTAACACTTGGTTTACGCCCCCTTAGCCTGAGGCCTGGAGGTGGAGATGTGACAGGCTATGCACCGTTGAAAAGCGGGTCTAACACAATCCTCATCCGGTCGGAGGAGCTAACTAGTCTCGGCATGTGACAGCAAAGCAGGCTTTTGACAGAAGGTATGGCCGGCGGGTTTTCAGAGATTAAGTCGGTGAGCAGCGTATTTCAGGCGTTGCCAATGGACGGGAAGGGGCCAGTGAATATTGGGAGTTACCTATACTGAGGCAGGCCAGAAAGTTATCCCAAAGCATTAGGCGCTTACCCCACTTGGCTGACATTCCAATCGAGGCGACCGAGAGGTTCTAGTTTTGACTGGATGTGACGGCCCGGAAGCCGAATGGGTTTTTCAATCGAGGATGGGTGGCAAGGAATCTCCTTAAGCGTCCGCGCCTTGTGCAGAACGGGTAGTGTTCTGTGCATCTAGCTACGCTGCCTTGCTGCTGAATCGATTAACTGCGGATTAACCGCCGAAGAATGCAAAACGAAGATGGAAATAGGACCATGAAATTTAGAACCGGACATCGGCCAGAAAAAAGACCGGTGAGCCTATCTTGGGTCCGACTTAAACGCCTGGAGGGGATCATCAGAGAGCAAACATGAAGACGTCAGATGAATCAAAATGCTATTTCAGCAGCGCAGAACGAAATTAAAGCAGAAGGTCTTTTCCTACAAACCTTTTGCTTACCCGGAATAGGTAAAAAACGGCTAATTGATTGGCTTTGGGTCAAAGTCCCCCACGTGAATTTTGGCAGCGCGTTTGACTCAGTTAACTGCAAGCATTTGAAGCACAAAAAGAAAGCACTAGGAATAATCGCGAGGGCCACTACCCAGGTAGACGGCCTTCTCAGGGAAGGACACTTAGCTTTATAGTTGGAGGGTACAGGACGCCTCGACGATATGTCAAGTGGTATTCCCCAAGAATTGGCGCTAAGATCCACTCTATCCTTTACACTGGTTTGTGACCTGGCAAAACACTTATGCAATCCGTGGCGGATTTTTGTTGATGGGTTTAAAGCAGTAGGAATCAGCTTAAAGGAGGAAATCTAGGCATTCGAAGCCCGATCATGTAACTGGGAACATCCATTGAACCCAGTTACATGTCAAAGGCTTGAGATCGGTGATATCATTTTTTCCTGGCCAAGGATCTGATTGTCACTGTCACAAGCAATTTCAAACCTTCTGAATATCGTGTAATGTTGGCGGATAAAACCATGCAGGAGATTTTAAGTTCATGTCAACCATGTCCTGTAGGAATCGCAAGGTGTTCGGGACCCGTATGTTACTATCATAAGTCCGCACCCGAATAATTGTGTTAAAGCTAGGATATGATACAACAGGGTAAGAATGCCTAGTAAGGTACAAAAACAGCCACCAAGATAAGATAAGATAAGATAATGTATATTTCTCGATTTGCGAGATGCATGCGCAAGGCAAGATCCATTTTTCACATAGATGATGCGCAGGAAATACGTACAATATGAATCGAAGTGACAAGGGGTGAAAGCGACCTCTAGTGATTTGGGAGGCTTGTTTGTTTTGTATATCTGTCGACATACGAGAGTCATGCGCAAGATAACATTAAAATTAGGCCAGGAAGGCACGATGAAGACATGGAAAACGGAAACCAAACGTACCACGCAATGTGGTTTCGCTCACAGGATCATAACAGGCAATGTAGTTTTCCGAGCAGGGGGCTTTAATTCAAAGCTAGGTAATGGTTCTCAAATATTTTTCTGTGGTTGCATTCCAGTCCTGCACTGCGAGTCGTCTTGTTTGAGTGCAACAAAGGTGCTTATTGCGGGCGCAAAATATGGCTGGAGGGCAATGGCTGTCGCCGCCCGTTGGCCGGGGTACTCGATAATCAAGAGAGTCATAGGGTGGAGATGAGTATCAGTATGGATGCGATAACGGAATGGAAATGAGCGAACACCAGACTGGATATCAAAAAAGACAGAATAAAACTCAAAAATTCTGAAGGCACAGACCGATTAAGCAAGGAGAGCGGGGACAATGGATGGGTATTGTGCCATCGTAATACTAATACATGAGGTTTGTTTCGAGCAATTTTGCGTTCATAAATTCAGCTTCGTGTACAGATGGAGGTGGAGTTGGAAAAGAAGGAGAACCGGAGTCAAATGGGTCAATGTCTGGTGCACTCGTATGAAGAACTGTTACCGGGAGCATCGGTATATTGCCAAATTCCGCAGATGAAAATAGAGGTTAATGAAAAACGACGGTCTTCAGCTGTTTTAGGGTGTCAATATGCATTGTGAACGTCAGTTCATATCACATGCCAATAAAAATGCTGACCATTCGTGAGTTCTTTTTGTATGGATTTGTTAGAAGAATTTCGGGAAGGAGCAAGAGGAAGCCAGTACAAAGTGGTGCACATAAACTTATGAGCTACAGTGCTGTTTACCACAACAGTGCTAATGGGTGGGGCTGACCGAGTGCTGGCCACCCAACCTGAAAAACACCGTTAGAGAGTGAACGCAGGTGTAATCCGCCAACCTAGTTGCACCCGCACACCGCTGCAGCCGAGCTGCCCGCCCGATGTGCGCCGGCCAAAGCGGTGGATATGACCGCGCCCCGCACTATTGCGGTGACGTTACTGTACTCGTGGTGTGGTTGAAGGAATTTGGGCATGGTATGATAAGGGATACATCGTCTTTCCAGGATCGGATTATCGCCAGAGCATTGGGGAATTGTTTCTATCCAAACAGGACTATAAGGCCTGGAAGAGAGAAAAAAGACGGAAGGCAGTCTGGCCTAGCTGCCAGCTGCAGATTAAGAAGCGATCAATCTTACAGGCAGCTCGGAGAAGGAAGTTACTATGGCGCATAGTACAATTCAAAATATACGGACGGTGACTGAGGAATCTGGGTATTTTATAGACATAAATAAATACATATATATATACCTATTTAAATAGGTGGGCTGGCTAGTCTAGTGTGTGGATCGTCTGCGCTATGGGTAAACAGAATTAACCGGTATTTGGTAGGATCGTCCACACTGTGAGTAAGGAGAATGAGCCGGTATTTAATAGGACGGACAGGGAGTAACTGCTGCTGATCTAAATAATCATCGAACTACAAAGATGGATGCACTAGGGATTGACTGAATTCCACTTGGTAATCAAGGATTATATGTCGCTCTAGGGGCCATGCCTTTCGAAACAAGAAATGGTCAGGAGCCAGTGGGTATGGTTGATGCAGGCGGTCACTATGGGGAGAGAAGATGACGGCTAGCCTCTGACAAGTGATGGTTGGCGAGAGACTCAATGATTCTGGCATGATTTAAGCCTGCAAGGCATTCATGTAAGACCTCAGATGAGAGCCGGATTCTTCAGTGAATGTAAACAACACTACGGAACCGACTGCCAGGAAAAGTGGTTATTGGCAATATTGTTGGTGGATTTAAAATAGCTCTGGATGCCTGCCGACCGGCGGTATACCCATGGCTGGAGCAGTATGTTTCCGTTTTTAACATAAGGTGCATTTGTTGGACCTGATGCTGCAAATTGTACTTTCCTTTCGGAAACAGAAGAGTGTATGCAGTACTGGAGAGTGTGGACACTGGCCAACATGACACCAACCTGGACGCTTGAATAGCTTGAAGCCAAGTTTTCGTAATTTGCCCGCTGAACTAAACAACTGTCCACCCTGAACAGGGTCGCGGGAGGGTCAAGAAAAATGGTGAAAGGATAGCGCTTGCAGTGGTGAATGCCTATTTCTATTCATAATACCTGAAGAGCTCCAAAAGCTGGGTTGGCCCATTGGATCACTTCTGGCATGTGACAATTGAATTGCCATCAACGCATTTACCAAAGATAGTTGCCTCCTCAGCAAAACCTCAGATCACTGCCGCGTTTTCCAAGAAATCCGGTGCCGCATAAACTGAAGTTTGAAGGGGCCAGAGTATTGGGCAGCACACCACCGACAGCCCGAATATATTTGCCCCTCTTCACAACTAAATCCTACTTAAGCAGAACATGGCCTTAGTTGGGGACACCTCCCCAATACTTTTAGTATTCAAATCCTCCCTGCCCAGTACCCCAGGTCCACGTCAACTCTTGCGCCCTTTTTGTTTGATGGCCATGCGGATTCAGTCCCCGAACAAGCAACAGAAGTAACGTAAGCTTACTACTAGGCCGGAAAATAAGCAGCTCGACACAGACCAAGACTCTCCGGATTCCCACAACTTTGGCGTAGGCCAGCACTTGGCAACAACCCCTAAACCAGTCCTCAGACTCCTATAGCTTGGATATACACCAATTACTTGATTACCTAAAAGCCAGAACTCACAGAGTTGCAGATGCCAAACACCCATCTTGCATCTGCCACTGAAACGTGGCCCAATCCTGACACTTATCAATGGTTACACGGCCGCCAGAGAAGACTCGACTGGAGGGCAACCAGGTGGAGTGCTATTCTACCTCATTACCACTCTTCCATGTTATCCTACCCCTTGGTTACCAGAAGCCCCCCATGAAATCAATATGAGTCACCAGTAGTTCCTCGTTTTCGGAAATTCTTCTGGTGAGTGCTATCCATCGGACGCCAAAAGCCAAATTTCAGTAGTCCGTGCCAGTTGTGGAACACCTAAAGGCTAGGCTTGGCAACTGTCATTTCTCTCGCCTTTTTCTTCTAAGGGGGACTTTATAGTTCCGCCCGTCAAGTGGATAAAAGTCTCCTCGACGAAACCGTTCAGTCAACTGGTGACAGACATGTTTTCACCCCAGCATTAAAAAATCATCAGGTGCTGAGCTAAGTGCTATCGTTCTCTTTTAGAATTGGTGCTCTCCACTGGAGTTCATCAGGTACGTATAGCCAAAGTCGTGAACAAGTTGGACAAAAGTGATTACATAGTCCTTCTCCGTTATGCCCCTCATTACCTTTAATGCTTATCACAAGGCGGAACCTCTCGCTCCTTCCGCAGAACTGACTCTCGGAAGTTTAGTAGACTCGTAAACCGCCAACTACGGACCATATACTGTAAAACGAAAGTGAATGCCCTCAAACATCGGCGTGCAGGATTGCAAGAAGCAGATAGATAACCATTGCCTCACAAGAAGAAACAATGCCAGAAAACAGCAAAATTATACCTTCTTTGCTTCATCAGGCGCTTCCTAGATGAGTGCACTAAGTGTTTTGCTAGGTCGACATTCGCCAGGATCGACTCGGAGGAAAGCAGTTTTGAATGCATTCGCAACATCAGTAGGCCCACGATAAGCGAGCACTTTGTACTTCAGTGACGGCTGAACTTCTATCGATCTTACTGAGACTTCTCCGTCCCTTACGAATTTATGCGAAGGACAAAGAAACCTGATTCGACACCTCGTACCCCTACCTTAGTGATGGACCCTCAGCAACCTCTCTTTTTCAGGCGGCGAATATCTTTAATTTTCACTTCGGGCTCACGTTCACTGCACCATTTGTTTCTTCCCACCCACAGCTGCTGACGACGACTGTTGACAACAGGCCAAACAATGCGATTTCCTCCAAAACAGATGTAGACCATCGGCCTTTTGAGTCCAACCCTTCAGTTTATAGACTCGCTTGCCATTCATCCCGCATTCATAGGGGAGCAGAAGCCCTGCATGCTGAAACTTGCACCTTTCCCTTTCAGAAAATTCTGGCATCTGGCAGTTCCCCAAACAACTTAAGGAAGCAACTGTTAACCTAATTTCTATAACAGGGTACCGACACCATAAGGTTGAGTACAAACCCATCAGTTGGGGTAATAGTCCCAGCAAAGTCCTCGGGCTAATCTTGGAGCGTGCCATCTTCTTACATCTACGGGCCAACCTCCTCCTCCCACACTAACATGGATTCTAGTATCGCAGATCTAGTATCGCAGAAGTACTGTGCTCTATGGACAGCATGGCACAAGCATTCCATGATGGGATTGTCTCACATGCCATCATCATTTACTTTACAAACGCATTCGACCGGGTACAGCATATTCTTCTATCGGATGAAATAGTCTTATGGCTAATGTTTTCAGGTCGGCTCTTTACTTTCAAAGCGGGTCTCTCACCCTCGACTCCCCGTCCAATCCTTAACGCAGCGCCTCAAGAATCAGTGCTTGGCCCTGTTGTGCTATTTACATAATCGACCTCTCTTATGGCATCCCAGGGAGCAATGTTATGCACGCCGATGAAGCCACATACGGGCAGCACAGCCCACAGCAATTCAGTCGTTCTTGGGTGAAGCGAAGCGCCGATCCATCAACAGAAGCCTGCCGATCAAAGGTGACAAGTCTGTCTGTCGTCTGGCAATGCTCCGGCTCAATAGTTTTGGACTAATGGAAACTCCCAGGTTTAGATTGCTGATCAGCGCAAAATCTCGCGATTCTGGAATAATGGGGCACTACTTATCCCATACGAACAACCAGTGAACCTGATATCCATATCGTTCACAGGGTAAGACGTAACCTTCCAATCATCCGTTTAGAAGACTTCTAGCTTTTCTATTCGGGACCAGCGGGCGATCTCAGTATACATGGGCAAGTACGGAAGAAGCCGCGGAAAACGTTTGCAGCCTTCGTGATATACCGCTCCCTTGACATCCGATCGTTCTTGATGTGTACCTCCCGGAAACTAGCGGAACATGGGTTAACTATTTCTCATGTTTAATCTGCATTCTACCATTGTGGTGGATAATGTTTGCGCGTTTCAGTCTGAAAACTAGGGCGGCACTCGTTCTAGAACGAATGTACGATAAAACGCGCAGGGCGGAATCTACTTTGAGCAGTTTACTCAGTGAAGCTAGCAAGGCACACATTGAAGCATCCTTAAAATTAAAAGGAAAAAGAAATTTAGGTCTTCACCATTTTACGTCGCCGCTTTTGTCCTCCAAAGAAAAAAAATGAGGAAAATCTGGATTTAAAGATTGCGAAAACAAGAGAAAATGTATTCATGCGGTCATGCACTGCATGTAGTTCTATTTTCCTTCCATGTATCTTGAGGTATCTGTTGCTACTCTGCCGTCTACTTAGAAGCGTCCTATCGTCGGAAGGGCAAGATGAATACTGCATATTTTCCTTGCAGCAAAATCCAAGCCGCTGAGACCAAAAGCAAAGACAAAAAAGACCCGAGTATTAAAGCTCTGCTTCTGGCCCGCAGAAAACATCAAGACGAGACAAATGAACCGGATAGAACAAAGTCTGAATAATCGGCCTCTCAAGGTGGGAATCGAGGGTTGTCTACCAGACAGAGGACTGCTTTGAAGTGAGGTGCCCCAACTGTCTTAGGGCTGCTGCCATTCCCAATATATGTCAGCGACATAGCCAATAATTCGGGAAATCCCTGTCGCACGTTTCTGACAACGTCAAACTATTTGGATCAGCAGTGGGGCTATCTAGATGGGTCTGAATAAGGCCCAACCTAGATCAGCGAGATAGGATCTTCCGTTCAACTTGAGCAATCGCCAGCCGCTCGGGGAAGGAGAAGCAAATCCCCCGCGCCACATGGGTTCAGCTGGGCATCAGCAGCAAGCGAAGGACCTCAGGATAGTAAAGAGTGCGGACCTTAAATCTAGTCTGCGCCGCCAGAAGGCGGTCAGGAAGGCATGACGCGCCCCAAGCCAGGGTGGGACTGCAAGATCCAGGGGGCCCAAAGTTCAACCGCCATTCAAGGCATTTGTCAGGCCGCACTTGGAATACTGGGACCAGGCCTGAAGACCGCATTTGTTAAGAGATGGGAGAATGCTGGAATCGGTTCAATATGCTGTTACAACCTGATTTGGACATTTGAGACAAATGGAATATGAGCAGAGGCTGAGGGCCGTTGGCTTCCACTCCCTGGGAAGGCGTAGTGAAAGGGGCGGCTCAATACGGACTTTAAAGATCGTTAAGGGCCTGGCCGAGATACGGGCTCACCGTGTAGGCCCATTTCGGATAGGGGGGAATGAAACACTTAGAGGGAGCGAAAAACAATTATGCAAGAAATGCACCCATCGGGTTGAGAAGCAAATTGTTTGACATGCCAGTGGTGACTGGCTAAAACAAGTTACTGGAGGAGGTGATCGATGTGTGATCAGTGCGCGACCTCAAAGGGAGACTAGACAATGTGGCTATCTGTGTTGGTAGAAGGTACTGTGTGAACAATGGGGTTGAAGTAATTGTGGATGAGAAGGCATCCCATTAGATCTCTCTCAGCTTCACACAAAAGATTCAGACTCTCACTCAGGAGCTGTAGAATCGACTGTGCTAACGCAAATCTTGTATTACTTTTGCTAGCCCTTGCCCTTTTTTGACCACATGCGCGTCACTCTTACTCGGCTCGGTAAGATTACAATACTGGTAACCCTGACACTGGGATGGCACAACGAGGAGACAATCGGAAGTGGTATGATTTCAACAACAGCGTGCTTGCGGTGTCTGCGTGAGCAACGCGCAAATGTCGACTGCGCTGAGCGATCAACGTTTGGTTCAACAATCGGTTCGGAGGAAGAAATCTGTGTTTGGCAATAGGAGCCTCCTAGAATATTGTCGGAGAACGGCTTCCAATGGGACCACAGGGAACAAGCCGGAAACTGGCGGATATCTTGGGGCCTTCGAATCGATTGCCGCTAGTAACATCTGCCGTTCTTTCGGTGGTCCCGTGGATGTTGGTTGTTATGAGCTGACCGTACTCCGTACACCCAACCTGAAAAATCCGCTAGAAGTTAAACACAGTAGGTTTTACTCCCCAGCCCGTCTGCGTCCGCGCATCGCCGCAGCCGGGATGCCCGCCTGATGTGCGCCGGTCAAAACTTTGGATCTAACCTCGTCCCACACCCACGGGTCTCACCCTCGTCCAGAAACTTCACCAAGCGGGGTTGAAGATGAGTGTCTGACCCCGAGTTCCCTTAGTCTTTTGTCGCGGACATGTTTGCTCGCGCAAGCTTACCGAAACTACTATGTGATACGTCGTCCTGTTCAGACACAAATCACTGATCCCAATATTCTCATGCTTCTCTCGTCTATCCTCTCTAGGACTTCTTGTGACAAATTCTGTCCTAGCATCCAGCCCACGCTGCCACCCGCGGCCCATTCAGTTATGCCCTTTCATGGCAACTGGAAGTAGTAAAACTCGGCAGTAGATCACAGGATCAGTTATAACTAGTTCTATGCAGCATGTGAATCAGGCATGTAGACCAGACCAGTTTCCAAAACAGAGCAAAGAATAACTTTATTCCCTAACCCTCGAGCTAGCCGTTCTACAGGACCACTGTAATGTGCATCTGCGAAGATGTCAAAGGATGAAGGAGTAACACGTTGCGAATGAAGACCGCGCAGCCTAGGACCGAGTGAGCCATATACCCCATAGTGGGTAAACAGGCAAATGTCCGGTCACCGAAACAATCCCTCCTGTGTATTTCAGAACAGCCGGCTGAACCCTGTATTCTTCGTAACAGAATGACTGCTATCGCCGTTTCTTTTTTTGTTTACTCACCTTAAAACCGGCTGGAACGAATTCCAGACTACCCTCACTCTTTGTCTCTTTTCAGGGCTCGACAATGACCACAGATGCGGCGCAAACTCTCGCCGAAAGCTCCACTTCGCTCCGTGTCAATCCCTGCTAGGAGGCTTTTACCCTGATCTGACGCTCCAGTACCGGGCAGCGCAACCCTAAGAAGAACTAAGCTACGGAAATGACCACCTCGGGTACCGTATCTCAGATAAACCATTACGACTAGCCAAAACACTGTTGCTCACACTACTGAAATGCACTGCAATCCGCAAACCGCCAGACCCCTGTCGCCACAAAACGCCAAGGACAACAGACAGGTCCTTCATGGCAAGTGCGTTTGACAATATTAATAATAATGCATATTTCTCAATTTGCGAGAGTCATGCGCAGGGCGAGATCGAAAATGTGCAATGAAGGCACAGCGCAGACACGGAAAACATAAACAATGCGTTTGCGCTCCCAAGATCATTAAAGGCAATGCGAATTGCTGGGCACGAGGTTTCCAGCTTTTAAACCAAAGCTAGATAATGATTCGCAAAGATTTTTCTGTGAATGATTACCAGTCTTGCACTGCGAGTAATACCATGTTTGAATGCATTAAAGATGCGTACCGCGGGCACAAAATGTGGCTGGAAGTCGATGGCTGCCGCCGCTAGTTGGCCGGTGCCCTCAAAAATCAAGAGTCATACGGTGAAGATGAATATGCATACGATAACGGGATGGAGATGATTCAAAACCTGAACGAATATCGTATGAGGCAGTATAAAACGCGAAAAATCCATTGAGCAAAGAAAGCGTCGTCACGGGATGGGAACCGTGTAATCATAGGAATAATCCATGAGGTTCGTTTTGAATAATTTTGATCTAATGAATTTCTGCTTGGTCCAGAGTTGAAGGTGGGGTTGGAAAAGAAGAAGGAGAGCCGGAATCAAATAAGGCAATGTTTGGTGGACTCGTGTGGAGAACTGTTACCAAGAGCGTCGGTCTATTGGCCAATTCCGCCGACCGGAATAGAGGTCGATGAAAAACGACGGTCTTCAGCTGTTTTCAGATTTCAAGATGCATTGTGAACGTCAGTTTATATCAGAGACCAATAAAAAGGCTGTCTTTCGTGAGTCCGTTTTGCAAGGTTTTGTCAAAAGAATTTTGGGAGGGAGCAGGAGGAAGCCAGTACAAAATGGTGCACGTGAACGTAGGGACTACAGTGCTATTCACTACAGCAGTGCTATCGGGTATCCAGTGTTGTATTGACTTATCGCCGTCCCGTCATCACATTCATATTCATCTTCATCTTCACTATATAGCATTCTTGATTTTTGAGGGACCCGGCCATTTGGCAACGTTCACCACTGAGAGCGACGAAACTTCCACGTTGAAAATTCGCTCCTGTGAAGCTAAAAAGTATTGTTATAGAAATGGAATGAATATGTTGGTAGGCATTCTTGGCAAATAATAAAATGGTAATCCGGAGAACCTGATCATTGTTTAAGCGGACGATTTTGGGTATAAATGCATGTGAAACCAGAAATCACGTCATTTGCGCTCTCATGGCTGCCATGGCCTTTCGTGCGGACGCTACTGCTGCCCATATTGATGATTCTGAAGTGTTTAGCCGTGACGTTTGCTGATTTTGTTAGTTTTTCTGATGTTGAATCTGATTTCAGGGTTTTTCAGCATAAGACGCTTACGTCGTTCTATAAATATCACAGTGTCAGCTCCGGAAATTGGCTTCGAGAGCATCCGTGGTCTCTTTCCCCTTCTTTTCCTTACTATCGGATCAAGTACTGCTGTGTACACAAACGCCGCAGAAATCAAATTGGTCGTCGGTAAGTCTGTTATCTTTTCAAGCAATAATTATTTGCAGGTTTCCAAACATTGACTGTCCATCATTCGTCATGTTGCGTGCAGTTATCAAGCAACATCAGGTGGTAGAAAGCTGTCTGCAACACTATCATTCCTTCCATCGGTCTCATGACCTTTATTACGCGCGCAATCGCAAGCTAACCCCAGAGAAGCAGGCGCACGTAATTAGCGTAATGGAAATTTTTGGAAATTCCAGAGAGGTTTGTTGATATGCGCGAGATAAGTTCAATCGCCTAGTTACTGTTCGGGATATTAATATTCTTAGGCGTAAATCCCGGTTAATGGGTGACCGGAACGACGTTATCCGTGTTAAAGATTTATTACGCGGACAAGGTTGTCTTAGGTTACTCAAACGGGAGGGTGCAGTTAGGTTTGTGTTTTTCGTGCCTGATAGTGTTCGGTATTTAGCTGAGCGTTACTGCGAGGTAATGTTAGCAGACGCGACCCACCAGCTTTACTGCGGCGGGTACGTTCTGCGGCATGCGATGATAGTGGACGATATTGGGTTAGGACGGTCAGTGTTTTATTCTCTGCTCCCCAACGAAAGCGGAGCAAGCTACCGCAGGGCGATGTTAGCCTTGAAGGATATGTTGCCAGCGTCGGCTAAGGTTAGGAAGATTATCGTCCACCGCAGCCTGGCGCATTTGAATGCGTTTCAAGCAGCATACCCGGAAGCAGGTGTAATAATTTGTCGGTTTCAGTTCCTCACGGACATGCGTCGCCGCTGCAGTAGCCTTCCGGTAAGTGTCGAAGGGGATAGGAAGCGCATTCATCAGTGAGTGCGCAATTTAGTGTTTGCATCTACGAAGGTCAACTTTGATAAGTTTAAGGCTTCAATAGGAGTTCCTTGTCCTTCGGCGCTTACGTACCTTCAACGTGCTTGGCTGCCGTTTGAGTCTATGTGGGCACAGTACAGTGTAAACAAGGGCACTAAATTTTGGTATTTTTACGACCAACAGGGTTGAGATAAAAAATAGGCATTTAAAGCGCGGTCTGTCAATGAGATCCACGCTTCTGATGTCTTCTCGCGAATACTGCGGCGCACTGAAGAGTTAGACGAGGCTAGGCGTCGCCGCGTTATTAGGGAATTTCTTGGCACCTACGTCCCACCCACCATCTTCACCAATCACAAAGGACTTATGTGGCGTCTGCGGACTGGAGTAGCGGTGGATTTGGACGGCACAACCGAATGTGTGCAATGCAACGTATGCCAACCTTGGATTGACTCGCAATGCGCCAACTACCTGGGCCAAGAGGTGTACATCTGTGTCCATTTTCTATTAGCATAAGGTAGTATTATTAATACTAATATTCACCATTTCCGTTGCAGGTAGTTCTGAAGAGCCCAAGACCATGCAGGACGGACGAAGAGGATGAAGAGGACCCCGGAGGCCCACGGAAGACGGCGGAGGTGCAAGGAACAAGGACCGCGGGAGAGACGGGATTGACGAGAGCGCCATTACTGCCCCTTTGGGGTCACCACTATTTGATTACTGGCACCGATTTCCAAAACCGGTTATTTCCGTTATGGCTTCATTGTGTGAATTAGGTTGTTGGTGAGTGGGTCTTCTTTCACGTGCGCAACAAAGGTTTGGGTTTCTGTGCTCATTCGTTTAGGACTAATGAAACTAGTCCATTGTACGCATGCAAATGTTAGAAGTGTATGCCGGGGCAGACAGGTTTGCGTTTGTCTAGAGATGCTTATAGGTGTCGTTCGCTATATATGCCTGACCAAAGACAGATGGCGATAGACATGGCACGTGGTTGGCAGAGGGGTCTTACGTTTTTCCGTCGGGCATTTAACGTTAGTATAACTACTTTACGGGGCAAGTTGCAGTATATGCGTATATTGTACGACTAAGTGGTTAACGGATGTATGCATATATTTTCAGATCAGGAAATCATTGCTTGCGTTGAAATTAATTGCCATATCGAGATATGCATATGTAGTCTTCCCACATGGGGCAACAAATGTTTATGAACATTTATTTATTAGGTAATTTGTGCATGTCGATGCAACAACGTATTTGATGCACATGTCTAGTGGAAACATACATAGCTGTATGTATAAAGATCTACATATATATATATATAATTTCATGTACGTATGCCTCTACTATACACAAACGTATATGGAGTTATTACGTTCCGCAATGTAAATGTCTAAATTATATGCTTATAGATGCACATCTGTTTATTTATATATGCTTACGTTTCTATATGCATATGTAGACAGATACATATACGTACATATACACATTCTTTCCACTTCCTATCGATTTAAGTAATAATTAAACCCATAAAATCTAAAAACTCAGTTCATGTGACGATCCCGCAGCAAAAATGTATATAAATGTTACATCACCCTGGTGCATGTATATACGCGTATATGCCTGTATATATACATACATATACATATATATACATAAATTATATTTAGGTAAACATCTTCGCAATCCTGGAGCAGACAGATATTTATATACATTTTCAATTTCCCAGCCATCAACCAAAATAGCAATACAGAAAGGTTATTCCTATATTCTTCTGTACAAAATAACTTCATCATTATCCTTCTAGCTTCGCTCCTTCTGATTGATCACTTTTTCACCACGTTGAAAACTAATAACAGCTGAAATTTAACAGCAACCGCTACCAGTTATCATGGGGTGGACAGTTGGTAAGTGTCAGTTATCGCGGGTGGATGAGTTGCGTCCAACGGTTTGAACGCCCGCAAAAACATGGTCGTTTTGCGGGGTTAAATGTTTCGTCAATACCCCTTCACCACTGCTTACCAGTCAAATTTTGCGCCGGCGATGCGCACTTTTGATGCATTTAACCATGCATGAACTACCAGTGCGCGATTAATAACCAGCCCCAAAGTGTCTCGGCGAACGATCAGCTGGCCTTGATTTAAAAGCTGGAAAGCTCGTGTTTAGCCTATCACATCGCGGGTTATTTTTATGAGAGCACAAATACATCACATCTTCAAGTCTGGATTTTGTTTTCCATGTCTCCACTGTGCCATCTCTGTATAAATTTGATTTTGCCTTGCGCATACCTCTTCTACGTTGGGAAAAACACACTATACCTAATGTCGACCACGGGACCGATTGTTGTCACGCCGGAGTCCGTGGAATTACCTTGGCCTTCTGATTATTCTGAGAGAGGCCAGGACAAAGGAACACTGATAGAAACGGTGTTTATGGGCACCCGTGGAAGATCCGCTTCGTGGCAGGCACCTAGCATGGTTGATGCTGCCCTTTTCGGTTTAACATCGGGTCAGTAAATCCACCAGCACGCAAATTATCGCGACAAACATTTCATCCTGTTAACTGTGGCTATGCACGAGCATTCGAACATCTGTAAAAACGATCATAAAATCAGAGAAACTAACGGAATACTTTACGTTGCGGCCTCTAGTCCTGGTGCGATTCGTGGTGCCGTAGCGTCCACCCCACCAGCGGTCTCAACGAGCGCCGTTGGTAGTAGCTGGAATCGTCCAAGATGGCGGGACTCAGTAGATGAAGGGAGTCCATCGTCCGACGGGCATTCCATGGTGACAGGTTTAATACGATCGATAGACACCGCGTCGTGTTGGCCGGCAACGTCCAGAACGAACGTTTTAGGACCGCACCATGCCACGCGAAAAGGACAGGCATACGGTGGTTGCAGTGGTGGTCGGACGCCACCAGCACACACGAAAACGCGAGTTGAAGTAACCGATGCGGTTGGGGTGCAGCCCGAAGGTCACTGGTCCCTCGGTAGACTTGCACGAAGCGTTCTCGTGTGTCGTTCAAGACGCTTTGCACGGTCACCGCAATTGAAGTGCGTGGGTATCGATTGGGACACCAGCGCCCCGGGAAGGCGGAGCACGCGACCAAGCAAAGCCCGTTTTGTGTGATGCGTATTTCTACTTTAACAGAACTACGAAGGTTTCAGTGAGCTAGGGGTAATATTTCGCTTTCAGAGCAGCTTTCAGTTGGCGATGAGATCTTTCCACCGGACCGGTAACTTGTGGGTGGTAGATGGTTGTTTTAATGATCTCACACTCAAGTGTTTTAATCATATTGGAAAACGCCTCGTCGAATTGTTAGCCACAGCTGTTGGTGACTATAGCGGGGCAAGCAAATGCGTTTGCCCAACCAGACAAGAAGCCTTTCGCGGCTCCCTCTGAAACAGGGCAGGAAATTGGTATGACCTGTGGTCAGCGAGTAGAGCGGTCTACACAGGTGCTTATGTAGACGTAGCCGTGATATGGCAGGAGAGAGCCTAAGAGATCAACGTGTGCGTGTTGAAAACTTGTCTGGGATTCGGAGAGAGTAGCCAACGGAGCTTTGGTATGTCGATGGACTTTCGCTCCCTAGCACTGGGGACAGGCGTTGGGGCATTAGCGCACGTTACGTTTAACGTTGAGCCACACAAAATGCTCCGTCAGTAGCCTCACCAAAGTAGCCACACGCAGGTGGGTGAGGTTGTGCAACGCCAGAAATGTGGCATAATAGCGACCTGCTGGAACAATCGACCTTAGCCGACCTTGCGATGCGTCGCATAAAATTGTGTTCTGCGACGCTGTGATAGATAAGACCGCTAAGTTTAAGGAGCAGTCTCGTCAAAGTTCGTTGATATCAAGATCGATCACTTGGGCCTGTGCCACCGCATCGAGGTCGATGTTCGGTGTTGGAGACACAGGAAGCTGGTGTGTACGAGAAAGTGCATCAGAGGCGGAGTTATCTGCCCCAGAGGCTTGTCGTATGTCCACAGTGAACTGTGAAACAAAGTCTAAGTAGTGGATCTCGCGTGGCGAGTACCGGTCAGAGGCGTATACCAGCGGTTTTTAATCTGTGAACACCTTGAATGGGAAACCTTCCAATGCATGCCCCAAGTGTCGGACAGCTAGGAAGTCGGCGAGGGAACCCCTGCCAAACTTGCCATATCTAGATTCTGCCGACTGCATCTGCTTGGAAAAGAACCACTGCAGGCGTCGGTTAAAAGAAATATGAGTGGTGAAGCGTCGGGATGCGTAAGTAGCGCTATTTTAGTGTTACCGTCCCTAATGTAAATGAACGTCTGTTTCGCAGCCTCGGGGCCTAACTCCCAGTGACAGATCTTTAAGGGGGCAATTGTTTTTGCACAATTGGGATTAAAACGCCGGTAGGAGTTAACTAGGCCAAAAATTTGCCGTAATTGCCCATAAGAATGAGGTTCTGGGTAGTTCTGAATGGCGGTGAATTTATCCGGTAGTGCAGCTTTACCCGGGGACAAGACGATATGTTCCAATAATTTGATGCTGGGTTTTTCAAGTTCACATTTTGAAGCGTTAACCGTTAAGCCATGTTTGTTGAGGTAGTCTAAAGGAGCCCGTAGGTGAGCGGAGTGTTGCTTCTCCGAGTAGCTAGCTACTAGGATTTCGTCTAGTTGTACATACATATTCTCTAAACCGCTTGTGACCTCGTGCATGAAACTTTGGAGGGTTTGAGTCCCACTGCTAAGCCTGAAGGGCATCCTCACAAACTCGAACGGTTCAAAAGTTGTGGCCACCGCCGATTTTGGTATGTCTTCCTCATCAACGGGATCTGATTGTATACTCAAACTGGGTCTATGAGGCTGAAGATCTTTTAACCGGATAGCTCCGACGTGAGGTCTTGAATGTGGGGAATCGGGTATCTATCTGTGACCCTGCTGAGTGCCCCGCAGTCCCCACATACCCGTCATTCGCCGCTGGGCTTGGGAACCGCGTGAAGCGGAGAGGCCCAGGGACTACTGGAAGGTTGGATGATATTCAGTTGCAACATGTGGTCGAATGGCGCCTTGGACAGGCGGAACTTATCAGGAGCTGGGCGACGAGGTCGCTAAAGTTTTGGGGTCCTGTGGTGTCTATATATCTAGTTACCTTAGTGTTGAAGACGGGAAATGGACCGGCGTATCGCAGTATGCCTGGGCAGTTACGAGGCAGCCCGTTGTATGGCTTTTGGGCTGACGGTTTAGCGTACTGTGGCGTAATCTGGTTTATCACGGCGTGCGAGCTGGTCACGGTTAGCGAAGTTTGACGGTCTACTATTTTCCTGTGCCAGACGTCGGCTGGAGGAAGTCTACGCCAATAATAAGTTATGGGCTGTCGGCGACAATGAACACCCAACGAAGTTAACGACTCAGGCCTACGTCGGGAGTGCTGGGACCATGTCCGTACGTGTGGATGCCGGTGCCGTTTGCAGCCCTAAGTGTCTCTGTCGGTGAAGCTATCAAAATGATCGACTCGCGGGGGATTACGCTAATCTCGACACCTGTGTCCACCAGGAATAGCTTGTTAGTTGTCAATTATTTGACGTTAAGGAAGCGACAATTAGTAGCTAGCCCGGTGTCGTGTGCTGCGACCAAGAGTCGGGAGAATAATTTATCTGGTTCTTGCCTGGTTATGTGCGACTGGGGTCACACATTTTTGCTACGCCTCCAAAGCGTTTACGGTATTTACGGTAATCTTCAGCGAATGACAAGAAGGGTGGCTTGGGAGAGGAGCTACTGCGCATGCAGCAATGCGCACTGAACCGATCCTATCGGCGATCTCTTTCGACCGTTAGCCACTGTAGCGATGCGTCGATCCTCGTCAGAATAGTTGTTAATTTATCCTGAGTCGATGAGGAGGCGGCTCTGGGGGATGAGAAAGTATTCAGTGCTGAGACACCTGGGCTGTAGCGCGGCATAATTCCATCGACAATTTCGGCTATCTCCTCTAGTGAATACTTATGGGCAATACTAAGCAGGGTAGGTAAATGTGGTGGGAGCCGTTGAAGCAGCAATTCTCGAACATCAGGCCATCGCCGACCGCTGCACTTCTAAGACGCCGCATTTCCCACAATAGCTCTGAAGGCTTCTTATTCCCGAGCCCGAGCCCTTGGGGCAGCTGCCGGATGCGTTGATCTTCATTGGAGGCAGTCCGAGATACAACGGCTTCTCTCAACGCGTCGTAACTGCGCGAAGATACAATGACTTCCCTGACCTGAAGGGTTACATCTAGAGGAAGAGGGTCATCCATCCATCTGAAACGGCTGGCGTCGCTGCGCATCTCGCAATTCTAGGACTCCAATTCAACCAATGTATATCAGAGATGAGGATTGGACGGGGGCATGTGAAGAGTTATCGAACCTATTAATGGGTCTGGCGACGGCATTCGCATCGTGATCATGGCACCATTGACATGGAAAACGAGTTAGCAGCGCGCAAATGGCGACGACGCTGGGCGGTCAACGTTCGGTTAAACAAGCAATCCATGTTCCGTTAGGGAGGTGGAGAAGACTTCCACTCTCCTGTTGTCGAAGCCTCGTTTGATCCTGGGGGCTCTCATCACAAGAACCTGGACTACTGGGCACTTCACCGTATAGTCGCGCAATCTTACTGGAACTGGAGCTGGGTTTTCCTCAAGGTCGCTCTGGCTTGTGCGGCGATGGCGTCCTCCAAAGGAGCCAATACGTACAACCGTCAAAACTGGGAAGACTCTGTAAGTAAGGAATTACTGTTTAGGAGCGATGTGCCTTAAGTTTTCGTTCGAAGCTACCGTAATCACATGTTTTCGTGCCGTGGGGTTCTATGGGGTGGAATTGCTGTCGGGTACCCAGTTGCTACACTACCGATCCGTAAGCCTCCGGAAGTGCTGGCTTTGACGGCCAGTTGCAGTCAGTCGTTGAAGTGTGCTGTCGTCTGAATGAGTCCATTTGCATGGAACGTAGGCTATCTGTGTGTAACAATGCATCTCAACCACACTTCTTCGTCAATGAAATTTACACCTAGGTCAAGTTGGGTCTGAGTGCTTGTTTCGAGGTCAGTAGGAGTCCAATTTCTTGTACAACTGAGCAACAGTGTCCTAGTGCAATGCAAATCGTATTTTGCCATTTCACTTGTAATCCACTGGTGCGTCCATTTCCCATTCTTGTTTATGGTGTTGCTTAGTTGTTTGGGGTTCGAATGTCGCGTGCTTTGTCGGCGAAATGCACCAAAGGGTTATATAGCAACTACTCCTAAAATCCAAAGCAGATCAGGATTTGAAACCATTATAAAGACTCGGTGCCAATAGCCAATGCGGTCCTGCCTGCGCACAATACTGGAAATACTACCGTTTCTACTAGAACAGTAACCGACCGGATTAACTAATGTGAGGAAGTTGTAGCTGATAGGATATCGAAATGGCATGAGTATTTAGACAACGTAGATAAATTACAAAATGTGTTGACTGTTATTAGGCACACGAAGAATGAGGAAATACAGTTGTAAGTCACTGGAGAACACCAGGGGATTTTGTGTAAATTTCGGGGGTTCCAAGAACTGGTTGACGCTTAGGTGCGCTTTGGACTGCGTTTGTGACTGGCACTTCGTCTGCCGGCAGTTTATTTCCTGTCGTTTACTCCGCAGCGGAAAAAGAAGTTCGCTAGCATGTACTTTAAGGTTCTGGGCTTGGGTACCTCCATTCCGTTCTCCCTCCTGGTTGGGTTTGTATCAATCCAAAATGGAAACCTGGAGTTCAGTACCCTCTTCAGCAACTTATATGCTGCTACGAAGTCTTTCCCTGACGCCTCCTAACAGATAACGGACCGAGTTCCTCCAGTAGCTGATGACACGTAGTATCTGAGTCCACATCATGTGCCATCGGAGTCACAACAGAGGACAGAAATAAAGCAGGAGACGGATAGAAAAAGAAACAACATGTAGAGTTTAACACAGTAGCTTTTCTATTGTCCGTCTTGTCATTAGCTGCTCATCAGGATCCGTGACTCGTGTAAGTTTGATACTACCCGGTTGCCCAAACCGATGTAGAGGGTTGACTTAGGATACCCTTGCTCGGAACTCTAACCAAATAGTCTAACTCACAAGGCAGTAGGACGACCTGAGATCTCAACTCACTGGAATCGGTGACTGGTTGATTGGTTTATATGCTGTTCCGATGGGCCAAACATCCAGAGTAACTAGTGCACTCTTCTGCCATATATAGCGATGAGCAGTGTTGTATGCTTCATGTATCGTCCGTGGTTGCTTTGAAATCAGGATTTAGTTTTCTCCCCTAGACTAATTAGCAAACGTCAGTCAACCCAGTGAAGGGCGTCAGGCGTTCATCTTAGAATTTTAATGACCACCTAAGCCACGAGAAGGCAGTGCATAGGACTTCGTCGGAAGAGTCTGAGACCTCGGTCATTCGTACATATTTCCAGAGGTGTTCAGAGCGAGCAGCCGACTCGGAGCCTGTGTAGTATACTGCGGTTAGTAGTGACTTATCGTGTCCCAGTCAAACATCCGTCATTCCAGAATGAGGTGATTAAAAGGCCCAGAATATAGGCTTTATTCGTTTAACAGAACATGGAGTTGAGACAAGAAAATGTACTTAGTTAAAGTGCGTTTACAGATATAAAATAGCAAGAATGATATATACCACAGCCTGGGACACCCACTCACGTCGATGCCGAAGCATTTGTGAGTGTATGCTAAACCCCATTTAATATCATCATCATCATCATCACCATCACCGTTCAGCGTTAAACAGCAAGGCAAGCTTCACTGACCGCTGCCTTTTCCCAAGAGTTACGTTTCTATAAAAAGAGTGAATATCCAAGGGGAACAGGAAGTGGACCTACACAGGCGGGAAAAGATAAGACGCTGCTAAACCCCATTCAAGTTCTACCGGTCAGCAGTGTCGCAGGGGGGACAGGCTTGTGCTGCATATCTTGCTTGTGGCAGCACTTTAGCTTTTTACAAGGGAATCGATGCTCGCACATCCGCAGATCCCACTGTTCCCATTTGGTATAACGCGTGTTTTACGGAAGGCTTGAGAGACTCGTCGCCAAGCCAAGGTGTTCCCCGGAGTTAGTGGGGCTTGCCTTGCTGTTTAACGCTGACCAGTGATGAGGATGATGTGAATAAGCTTGTCCTCACGATCCGAAAAGCTGACGATTTGTTGCCCTTCTCTTAATTAGTGTCCGCATTCCTCTGTGTTCAAGGGTAGATTCATTTTCGGTCCAATCAGCGCGCATGTAAGTCCCACTATCTGAGGGTTAGCTGGCTATCTTAGCATCGGCGAACAAGAGGCAGCTTGACTACAACTTTTAGGGTCAGTCCCCTTTGCAGATTAAGAAAAATAGGGGCCCGAGAATTTAGCATTTGGATAGCCCGTTGCATAATCTGGCTAGATCCTACCAACTGTCCTTCCGAAACTAAGACCACACGAGATACCACAGCTTATTGCAGTTTGCTAACTTTGCCCGGTAGCATTATTTCATTACTCTGTTCTTCATAAGCCCCAGAGTCATTCTTTGCTATTTTGCAACATATCCAGTGAAACCAACCTCAGTAAAGGACCCAGCACATCCCCTTGCGTACCTCAAATTTAATGTTATGTAAAACGAGTAATGTATAATCCGAATCTTGAGAAATACGCACTGTTTACACATTGTACATAACGTATGCATGTGCGTCGAGCGTAAACATTCGTTATCGTTATCGTTACAGTTGTGCGTATTTTTCGCACCAATTTTTCGTACAAAACATGGCAAGTGATAGTCTTCAAGCATTTATCAGGATCAAGGCTTGCACTCCTTTTTATTGCATGCTTGCGGCACGAATATAGTGCACAGGGGCACCTCCGATAGCCGCTAAGGCTCGCCACGCTGGGGGATCCGATAGCTGTCATCCTAGTGGCGCAGAACTACATAGGACCACATTGAGTCAGTTGTGTTAAAGAGCCGGGCAACAGCGGGTTACCATCTGGCATTTCCTACTCTGGCCATTATAGCAACAGTAGGGTTTCGTTATAAGGTTATCACAACATCAATTATATCCACACAAATGTACCAGGGTTCATTTCGAAATCGCTAACTCGCGACAAACCACCCTCTAGCAACATCCAAAGTGAGTGGGTGGTCATCTTTATAAGTGGGTCGCGGATTATATTACGAAGCAAGGCTTTCTACATTCGTGTGGTAAAGGGGATTCAGGTTGATTGTAAGTCGCCAGTGGCGTGTTGCAGGAGTTGGTTCCAGGGCTTCTTTTTTCTCTGCATAAACGATTCGATCGGCGAGTTATCACTGCAGATGTGGAAATTGTGGGTGTAGAAAATAGGACGAAATTCATCATCATCGTTCAGCGGCAAACGGCAAACCAAGCCCCACTGAGCGCTGTCTTTTCCTCAGGGTCACATTTTCCCATAAAAAATGAGTGAATATCCATGGGAACAGGGAGTGGACCTACACAGATGGGGAAAGATACGAATGCTACAGTAGCCAACACACGGAATACAGTCTACCTGTGCAAACCTACTTCGATCATTCTGATTCGATAGAAAATGACGCCACGATAGTAACTGTTCGCGATTCACTGTCATATCCCTCACTGTTCCGAACCAGCTAGTTGACGGGTCTTTCGGACCCCAACCACGAAGACGTAAAAACACCTACTCTACCTAATTGTGCTGTACATTTTCTCATTTCACGTTGCCACGTCATCTGCTGACCGAATCAGCGGTCGCGGACAAGCAGCAGCAGTGTCGACGGCTTGGGGGGCTTTCGCCTGGCAAGCAGTCTTCCTGTCGAGTTTGAACACCATGTCACAGTGCGACGCGAACTGTGTCGGAAATTCGTAACAGATAGGAATAAATAATTATCTGCACAGAATTGGAGAAGTCTTTCCCTGTTGTCTGTTCGCTGTGCATGCAAGGCGCATCGCCAACCTTAACAGGACTCCGATTCATTAAGTTCTGCTACTTGTGCATTAAAATCATTTACAACCAATACAATGTCAGAGCTTTTGCTCTTTCGAACGAGGGTGACGAGGTCATCGTAAAACTCGTCTCTCTCCATGTCAGTGCTGCAGTCTGTTGGAGCATATGCCGAGATAACAAATAAACTACGCCTAACACTACTATCCTTTCGGACGCCGACTGATCCCTGCAGTCTGATGGCACACAAGCGACTGTTGACTGGGGTCGAGTCTAAAAGGGCTGCTTCAGCCTCCTCACTCAACACTATTCCTACACCACGCTGACCCACAGCTTGAGCTGCTTCGTCTCCTGAAGTGCGAAAAAAATATCTTGACAAGACGTTCGGCGCAGTTAGTGGAATAACATTACTCGAATCGTAAATTCGTGGTTCACTGACGCAGCAGACATCAATCGAAAGTGAGTCCACTGTCAGTCAGACACGCCTGTTGGCCAGCCTGCATTAAAGTGCGCACATTGGAAGAACCGAGATTCAGAGGCTGGCGAAGTTTGAGAAAATGTAAGCTAACAGACTGAAAACCACCTACTACACTACTTGACAATAAACCGTTGGGAGTATCGGGCGTGTTATCAATGGAGATACTATGGGTAGGCAGAAGGGGCAAACAGATTGGGTTGGAGACAGAAGAGACAGGTTGAATAAAAGAGAGGGAACTCTGAGCAGTAGCATACTTATCACTACCCACCCCACCTGCGCTCGATGCAATTGGCAGCGCGGTCCTGATTATCCTTCGCGACGACCGATGCAGTATGGAATTATTTGTAGGCGTGTAACTCATGGAGAATAATGGACGGGTACTGCTAGGGAGTCTAGCCGCTAAGCAGAAGAACGATTAGGGTTCTCAACCAAAGCCTTTGGTTCTGACAAGAACCTGACCGCAAGGCAGCGGGGAATAGCTGAGTGGGCGCCCATCTACTTGGATCAATTTTTCTTCCACTCGTTTTTCCGACTGAGCTGCTAACTCAGATCAACCCCCAACTTGGAGGACCAGGAGACTAATTCGTCAGGTCTCTACCCATTGACCTTCCAGGCATGATTGAATCTTCGGCTTGAGATAAGCCATCCTGTATAGCTCGTTGGATCATGGAGGCACACAAGCCGTCACACAACGTCAAGGTGTAGTCTCGCTGTCTTCCTAAAAAGTACCACAAGAGTCCACTAGTGGCATTGTAACGTGCCGACTGTGGCCCATCAGCCAAATAAAAACCATTGCCCATTGTCTTGTTCCGCTGATGCTTCAAGGTTTTCCAGAGGAGGCGTATGAACCGACCAACTGGCCATTGGCTCCTCTGGAATGATTCTGCTCCAGAGGCGGTTGGTTGACCATAGGCTCGAAGATGGTCTACTCTGGACTGGGCGACTGAGTACTATAACAGCTCACAACTCTTACAACTATGTTTATGACTGGTCTTTGGGCGAACGTTTCTCACTCTCCATGCACTCAAGAAAGCGACCCTCCTCCTCACACAGCTGTTTGTTCCTCTTTTGATCAGCATTGCTCCCCTTCCACCCGATTCCCTCACGTTCTTTGGATTCTGTAGACCACCAGGCTAGTGGCAGCGTCACTGGAATAAGTCCTCTTCCTATTCTCTCGCGTTCTTCAGATGGCATCCAAATCTCCCCGAGCCCGCTTCCGCCGGCTGATGTACTTCTTCGTCCTTGATGCCCACTCAAACTGGCCACCTTCGATGTGTCTCCAACCCAATCTCTCTGCCCCCTCTGCCTACTCATAATGTCCCCACTGATAATAGGCTCGATACTCGCTACGATTCATTGTCAAATATTGTAGGAAGTGGTTTTCTGTCTGCTAGCTTACATTTTCTCAGGCTTCGTCAGCCTCTGAATATCGGTTCCTTCGATGTTCGCACTCTTAAGCAGGCTGACCAACAGTCATGCTTAGCTCTGACAGGGGACTCACTTTTGATTGATATCTGCTACAAAATTGAAACGAATTCAGGATTCGAGTAGAGTAATTCAACTAATTACGCCTACTATCTCACCAAGACATTTCCTGTAAACCTCAGGAGACGAGACATCTCAGGCTGTAGGTCTACGCGGTATGGGAATAGCCTTAAGTGAGAAGGCTGAAGCAGCCCTTCTGGACTGGATCCCAGTTAAGAGTCGCTTGTGCGCCGTGAAACTGCAGGGATCAGTCGGTGTCCGGGAGAATAGTTGTGTTAAGCGCAGTTTATTTGTTATCTCGGCGTGTGCCCCAACAGACTTCAGCCCTGACACAAAAAGACTAGTTTTATGACGAGCTCATTACTCCGCTTTGGAAGAGCAAAGGCTCTGACATTGTAGCCTACAATATTTGACAATGAACCGTAGCGAGTATCGAGCCTGTTATCAGTAGGGACATTATGAGTATGCAGCTGGAGAAAAGGATTTGGTTAAAGAGGGAACCCTGATCATTGGCTTAATTATCAATACCAGCTCCGCTCTACGCAATGGAAAGCGCGGTCCTCATCATCCTATGCCATTCCGGAAAAGAATGCAGTTAAGCGCTGTTCGGTCAACTGAGTCACACTGAGAAATTTGCCGTTGTCTGACGTCGGCTAGCGTGCGTATTTATGTGCTTACGTGAGCGTGCGGATATTACGCATTTCAAGTAAGTGACAAAGTGAGGAAGTTTGGTTGATGCAACCCCGAACTGAGCGGAATTCGGTGTGCCGTTCGCAGACGTTACTCTCGCGAACCGATGTCAAACGACGTAGTACTATCGAAGCAAATACCTTGGTAACTGCCTGAATTAGACGGATCCCACGATGATTGTTGCAATCAATACGTATTCCCTTCCTGATGATGATTACAATAAGCGACTCATCCATAACAACGGAATAGGCTCCATCTATCAAATATCACGGAGCAAACAGGAAAGACATCTTCGCTCAGTTCGAGAGGAATTAGAAGGAGCTCACCAGCGCCAGCCGATTTCCTCCGTTTCAACAATCGAATGTCCAACCGTATCTTCAATTTCATTGGTGGGTTAACTGACACCTCCCAAGGATTCACATTAGTTGAGGTCGGATCAACCATATTGACGCACGACCAGTTAAACTGCTTCTTGAAGTGTCCGCCTTAACAGTCTGATCTTTGCTGTCTGCCGTGAATGGACTCTGTCTTTATCTCGACGTCGTTTGTCGCCCAATGACGTCGCGCATAAGCTCAAACAGTTTGGCTCTTACTTGGAGCAGTTTGGAGTTCTTTTTTCGGCTATCTCGATGCAACAATTTTCACGGTCTTTCCTAAGGCCCATTGTCACCTGATGTAGATGTTGATGTACCTTAGTCACTTCCGTTCCGTGATGGGGGTGGTTTTTGTTGCATAGAACTGGGGCGGATTTGTCAATGCCAGTTCTTCACTTTTTTGCCTTTTTTGTCCTCATACGTCATTCTGAGTATCGTGTGCTGTGTGGATTACTCACGTAGGAAATGAGACCAGCATTGTAATGATCCATTCTGGCTGCTTGGTCACATGCGCTATAAAGATCTTGTTTCGTGAAGCTCACCATGCGGAATTGTAGCTGCGTTTGCTAAGCTTCCATTCATTCAACTCCTGTTTATCTTGTTCCAGCTCAGCCACATCAAATACTAGTGGTCAGGTAGGTTTGGCATTTGTTGCCCAAGAGGGTCACATGTTCGAATCCCGTATTTGCCACTGACTTCGGTGGTAGAGAGCAACTTGATGTCACCCGGATTGTTACCCCACTTGACCTCTTAAAACGTTATATCGTTCAGTGGTACTCCAAATTTGGAGGTCATGGTTCTCAGTTGCCCCTCCTCTCATGCAGTAGACCCTGGTGGCTATGGGACATGTCCCTTTCGCTGTATTCATGCTTCTAGCGTCATTAAAATGCATTTATCTTTTTTAGTCCTTTGTCGGGGTGGTCCTGCGAACCTTATGCCTGAATGGTTCAGAAGTCAGCATATTCTCCTTATACTTTATCTGCTTAGGTTTCCCTACTTTCCCCTTCACGCAGCGCTTAGTGTTGCCCACTGAAAAGGTGTACGTTTGGTATAAGCAACGCTATTTCGGCTGAATCAGCGTTTTCGCTGACTTACTTCAACTTTCCCTCACTACATACCTCGCACGCTGTTCCCATCAGAGATATGAAATGTTTCGAAAGTTGCCATACGGAAACCAACAACGCGAATGCTCAGCTTTTGACGAAGTAGTTAGAGGAGTAAAGACTGCTGTGTGCTTGGTTCTACCTTGGTTTGATCCAATGGTTTAAGCATCTGCCGTTCCAAAAGGGTCAGCGGTTCGAACCCCGGAGCCGTTGGTTACTTTGGTCGTGTGTTTGACAATTCGTTACCAGCTGACTTATTGGGTTCTATGTCAATCTGGATTTCACGTCCGTGTTTCCCGCTTCTTATATAGTGGGTCCTACCGGTTATAGGATGTGGTCCCACTGGACTCATACCAGACGTATCGTAAAACGTGTTTTCCAGTGGTCAGGATCCCCGAACCTAACATCACTGATTTAACTTTCTTTGCTAGATGCGTGGAGCATGAGCGTTGCGCGTCGGGTCGTTAGCTCATGGGCAACAAGCTTTACTGCGTTAACTTCTTTGACTCTGAAACTCCAATTTACACAACCACAAGTTCCTCGATAAATCAACGTAGTAGTGAGCCCGGTGAGTGATTTCCTGTGTACCTCCCATGAATCGTTGCCTACCTAAATTTTTTTAATTGTCTCTGAAAGGATTAGATCTCCGAACACGTTTAACAATGATAAGATACGGCACAATATAATGCAGATGATTTGGCTTTAGATAGTTGCAGATTCCGCTTTCAGTCTGTTATCCATTCAAAAGATAACTTATTCAGTTATCATGTTGAGTAACCTAAACTGACTTCTTTGTTTCGAACCCCAGTCTTTCCCAATTCTATGTGAAACATGCCTTGGACCAAGCCCTTTCGTGCGTATGATGAAGGAAAAGTATGGAAAAGAATGCAAGATATGCAATCGTCCGTTTACGGTTTTCCGTTGGTGTCCTGGTCCGAAGGCCCGATTCAAGAAGACTGAAATTTGCCAAAGCTGTGCCAAAGTGAAAAACGTCTGCCAGACCTGTATATTCGACTTAGAATACGGACTTCCGGTAGAGGTTCGTGACAAAGCCCTCCGTATGTCTCAGCAGTTGCCGAAGAATGATGTCAATCGGGAATATTTTCACCAACAGATTGAGCAAAGACTGGAAGCGGACGGTGGGGAAATCACTGCCCCATATGGAGGTCACCAGCTAATAGGGAAAGTGCTGTCTAATACTATAGCCGCCAGTAGTTCAAGTGGTGGTGGGGGGACTGATTTATTGCTGAAGCTGGCTCGTACAGCTCCGTACTATCGGCGCAACAGGCCTCATATTTGTTCGTTTTGGGTAAAAGGTGAATGCAGACGTGGCGAAGAATGCCCATATCGTCACGAAAAACCGACAGATCCAGATGACCCATTATCCGATCAGAATTTGCGTGATCGCTATTATGGCCACGAGGATCCCGTTGCAGCTAAACTGCTGTCGAAGTATGATAGCATGCCAAAATTGACACCGCCAGAGGATAAGACCATAACCACTCTTTATATTGGTAGCATTCCCGATGGGCTAACCGAAACAGATTTGCGCAATCATTTCTATCAGTTCGGTGAGCTTCGTTCAGTCAATTTGCATTTGAAGCAACATTGTGCGTTTATCCAATTTGCCAATCGTAGCTCTGCCGAGAAGGCTGCCGAACGCACATATGATCGTCTTATCTTGGGTGGACACCGACTCACTGTCAATTGGGGAAAGTCACCGGCAGCACTGGCTGCAGCTCAAGCTCCGTCTGCTGCGGAAAACGGGGATCTATCTGCTTTACCCCCGGTTCCGGGGTTACCACTTCCTCCGACGATTCCGCCCACCTCTCTCTTTGGTAAAACCGCGGTTGGATTGGCCGGCGGGTTCTTCCTAACGCCACCCCCACCTCCACCACCACCACCGCCTCCGCCTCCACCAGGACTAGCTTCTGCTGACAACAGTGACTCGTCTAAGGGCATTCAGTTAACTAACCAGTTCAGCACAAAGGATTTACGAGTGATCCCACCCCCACCTCCACCTCCGTCAACATCCAGCAGTATACAGCTTGCGCCACCGGTTGCTGAACCACCACCTCCAGGAGGTAAGTCGATTATGCTGATTTTATGATTCTCTACTGTTACTTTTTACTTTCCTTGTCGGAACCGAAGCACTTTAGTTCAAGGCTATTGTTACTGCAATAGCTAAGCAGACAGTCTTGCCGGAACTAGTAATGGTTTTGAGGGAGAAACCAGTCGATGGTTTGTCATTCTAAAACTCTTACCATTTAGACTTAACTGCCTTCCCATTGACGTAGGCCAACCTTCTGGAGTTACGTGAGAAGTTTCCAACTAAGCAGCAACTGACGTCATAAGTGTAGTGCGCGTAGCTTCACCATACCTGATATACAGAGTTAAAGAAGTACTGAATGGGTGGGTATTTGTCACCGTGAGCTTGTTTCATGTGGTAAGATGTGAAACAGTGAGAGCGCGTCTTGACATGTGATGGCCGAGCTATAGACGGTGGCTTACCTCAAGTCGAAGGTTCGAGCATGTCTAGAAGTCCAATAAGTAAAGGCCTGTCGAAATAGTCTCCTGGTTCTCCAAGCTGGAGTTTGTTTTGAACTGACAACTTGTTATAGACGATGACCAATCTAGTCTTTTTGATATCACAGTTTTTAATTTTGTTATTTTTCTGTAAGGACCTCAGTATTTATCCTCTATTTCTCATGAGTTACATGTCCATAAAGAATTCCATGCTGCATCGATTGTCACGCAGGATAATCAGGACTGCGCTACTCATTTCATCGAGCTGGGTGGATGCTGATGAATGTGCGACCGTATGGAATTTCCTCTTATTCAACCCGTCTTCTGCCTTCAGTCGCTTCCTTTTGCTCGCTCTCTCTACCCATAGTTTTCTCAGTGATAGTACGCCGGGTATTTGCAACAGCCTATTTTCAAGCAGTGATGATCAGTCTGGCAGTTTTTATCTTCTGAAAACTCGCTACCCAGTAAAATTCATCTTTCCTTCAATGTACAGTCTCCCAAGACCGGTCAGCAGGCGGATTCAGGGCTGACGATTCATGTCTGCTCTGTCAGTGAAGGACCGAATTTTGATTCGAGTAATGCATTACCACTAGTAATCTTTATTTCATAAAGATATCTGCTCACCTAAGGAAACGCAGTAACTCGAGCTGCTGGTCAACGCGGTATAGGAATGGTCCTGTCCCATAAGGTGAAAATCCGACCTTTTAGACTGGATTACGACGAACATTCGTTTATGCGCAGTATGACTCTATAGATCAGATTAGTTGTGCTAAGCTCAACATGTTTGCCATCTTGGCATAAAAACGAAAAGACGTTACTGTCGTCTAATTATAAAGCTCACCTCTTTTACTGCAACTCACTTTATGTAATAAAATATGCTCCGACAGACTGTAGCGCATACACGCAACAGGAGGAGTTTTATGACGAGCTTGACACCCTTGTTCGGAAGAGCAAAAGCTCTAACATTGTTGCGGTAGCAGGTGATTTTGAAGCGCAAGTTGGAAATCGTAGTGCATGGGATGCTTGTTTAGGTTGGTTTTGGGCCTTGTGAACTCAGCGTACGGATGACGACAACAGACTTCTTTAATTTTGTGCAGATACTGATTTATTCTTGTTTGGCACGAATCTCCGACACAGTTCGCGTCGCACAGCAACGTGACACTAACTCCGTAAATTGAGCGAGATCGATTATATCGCAGTAAGCTATCGTTATTGCTATTCTGTCCAAAAATATAGATCGTACTTGGCAACGTGCGTCGAGTCGGAGTATGCGTTAGTCTTAGCATGACCCACAGCAGGTCATTGGTCATGAGCGCAAATCCAGTTTGCAGTAGAATGTCTGGCTGTGCGCACCAGTTGCTAGCAAAATCTGTAAGACTAGCTAGGAACCCTTACGAACAACGAAGTTAATGAACAGTGGAATCAAATGGAGCAGG
>LUCM01009895.1:487040-497179 GCA_008360955.1 Fasciolopsis buskii | reverse complement strand
TGGACTACCCATGCTGACTCCTGGAAATTAGAACTGAGATAGGTCATGGAGGTATTAGCAACTTGCTGCATGGCGTACACGTGGGTTTCCTATCCTGCCGAAGTCTTATCGGCGACATTTTTACTAAACTACAGAGGCTGAAACAGAGACACTTGTTCCATAAGCTAACGATATGCCATCCTCGATCTAAGGTGCTTT
Organism: Fasciolopsis buskii; assembly: GCA_008360955.1. Classification (NCBI taxonomy): domain Eukaryota; kingdom Metazoa; phylum Platyhelminthes; class Trematoda; order Plagiorchiida; family Fasciolidae; genus Fasciolopsis; species Fasciolopsis buskii. Next base: position 496,981 of record LUCM01009895.1, on the reverse strand, counting down.
CCAACATAGTTGACTAAGCATTTCTGTGACGCTGCTTTCCATTAAAAGGGAACCAAGAAATCAATCTGGTTTTTCTGATAACTGTATGCAAACGGCCGACGACTAGTCCATTCCTTGACTGTCTTCCACTCTAGGTCACCATGGTGTTCGTCAGAGTTGTCCACTTTCACTTTCAAGTTTGCAATTGAAATGGTCATCGAAGTTATCCAGTGCTGGTGTAAGAACAGTCACACTGATATTTTGGGACATCAGATTGTGTGGTTTTGGGATATGCCGATAAAGTTATGGCTCTATATGCAGCCTCACAAAAACTGTAAGTGTTTTTTGACTGTCTGAACGTTAGTGTAGCTACGATTGGGACGCGCTCTGCACAATTCAAGTATAAGATACCACTGAAATTGGGTTTACTAAAAGACGGACTTTATCATTGCATTGTATTGTTTGGGCATTTGCGTGCATAGGTGTCCGTATTTCAATAAAAAAGGATGTTTTCGCCAACTCATCACAACAAAATTTGAGGAAAAGGCGTAGCGAATAATAAACATTTGAAATTCACGAGAGATTGGGTCAAAAACCAGTCATGACCTGTTCTCGACTGATCAAGGTTCTGGCTGGGTAGGGAACAGTTGAATTCCTATAGATATTTATGCGAGAGACTATGGAGCGGAAAGTAGAACGTGTCCGGGCATGAGAATGAAATTTAGAAAGGTCATTGTGTAAGGGATGGGACGGATCCGAAAGTATTTTGTATGCAAGGCTTTCGCACGCATGCCACGCAATTTGGTACACAGTTCTTTCAGTGGCATGGTAGATACATCACTGAAAATTGATACACCACGGCGAAAGGTTCTGAATTCTTTCTTTAATGAAATAGCAAAAGTGGCAGAAGAACAATAGAGGAGAACGGGGAAAACAAACCGGTAAACAACTAGGGAGATAGTGTTCAGCCTGACCTGGAAATGCCGCAGTCTATTTATGTAAAATGATGGTCTTCTAAGACTTTTTGCACAATTATAAATGTCAGGAGACCATCTTAAGTTTTGATCAATAGTAATTCCCAAGTACTTGGTGGAATTTACTCTTGTGCGTGGTTCATTTTTTAACGAAACACGAGTCAGCCGGGTAAGCAGACCGAGAAAAAGTAAATCAACATTTGATGCTTAGTAGTATGTTTCGCTCTCCAAATATGCGTACCCGGTATTCTCCTGTTCAAGCATGCTTATACTAGTGCGTTCCTTTCCTAATTTCTCGCTAGAATCTCATCTGAATCGTTGGGAGCGTAAATGGATGACCATTCCATTTAAGAATCACATGGTGATTCGTCGGGGGATTTTTGCCTGTCAGACAAGGCTAACCTTCGGAAAGGGTATATAAGGCCCGAAAGTATTGGTTTTTCTTCTCAGTAGCATGCTTCGCATATGGATGGAAGAACGAAATGACCGGTTTGGCGGTTATTGCCGCTCTTCATGTATGCCTTGCCTGACAGACAAAAATCCTCCGACGAATCACCATGTGACTCGTAAATGGACGTGTAATCCATTCATGCTCCTAACGAGTCGAATGAGATTATAGTGAGAAACATTTGATGCATTTTGACAAATTAATATTCAAGCCGGAGCGAAGAGAAAACTCACGAATAGGAGAAAAGATGTTGGAAAAATTGAAGAGATCTTCAGTTTCAGATATAAACTGACAGAGAGCAACGTCATCTGCATATTTGAATAATCGACCAAAGGAGCTAGGATTTTGATCGCTAATGTGTGTTAGGAATAAAAAAGGAGAAAGGGCAGCTCCGTGAAGGATTCCAGAACTCTGACAACGAGGTAAGTTTGCTTCTTACCAGTCTCGTACACTAAGTTCTAATGGTAAAGTAGTCTGATAGCCACACCAGAAGCTTTTAGGATAGCCGAACTGTTTCAGTTTGCGAAGAAATAAAGACCGTGGAACAGAGTAGAATGCAGAGGATAAACCTAAGGAAACATATTAGACAGATTTGGCGGGTGCATCCAAGGGTTTCATGATGATATGGACAAGGAAAGCCACAGCTTCCAAAATGGACCTATTTGTACTCAAACTGAATGGAGTCTTTGGGCACACTAATGAAAGAAGTTAGACGACTTCGAACGTTGCGTTCTGTTTGTTTACGCTTGCTCGATGTAAGAGCGATGGGACGGAAACTTTTGGCTGAAATACTAGATTTGGGGATGGGCACGATAGTGACTGGTCTCCAACAATCAGGAATGGAATGGTTGTTTAATTAAGTACTAAGAGGGGAAGTGAATGCATCAGTTAGTGAAGCTGCATCACACTTTGGGAGAGGTATGGGCATACCATCAGGACATACATACACTTGCGGTTATTTTGATCGAAAGAGGGAGTCTGAACATTTCTACTTTAGTAAAGGGTGTTATATCAGCGCATTCATGAAACTGCAGTGCCATTACTTGGATAAATAAATGCCCGGTTGATGCTTTTCACATCTGCAGTACGGCTTACCGATTTTGTTTTCTTTCCATAGAAAAGCAGAGTTCCTTGCCAGATGCATCTGCTGTTGTAGCTGGTCAGGAATTTGCTTGAATAAGACGAGTCGATTGGTTTTTTCTTCCCGTGATGTTAAGGATGAAAGGATTCATAATTTCTGGGAATCCTGTAGTTTATAGAAATGTTCCTTCTGTCTTCTTAAGACCTTCAGTGTGGGTGAAGCAATACGGCTGTTACAGAGAAAAAGTATTTCGAGGGGACAACAAATATCAAAAAATAGATTAAATTTATCTACAAAAATTTGACGTTACTACCTGGAAATTCAAAAGGAAACCACAAATTTGCATGAAAAAGAAATCTTTGAAGAGGATGAATGTTTTCTCGAGAAAAATTATGTATTCGTATTTCGATTTGGTTAGACTACTTGAACGATTGGAATGCTGTCCAAGAATTAAATTTGAGGTTTTAAAAGTAGCAGACAGTGATCAGTGGTTGAAATTGGAGCGCATAGTTTAAGGCAGACTTACTCGTGATGTTTGGTAATAATTTCATCTAAGGTGGATTTACCTCTTGCTGGGGGAATTAGTAGAGTAGTCACGTCAAACATGGTAAGGGGAAGTGCCAGTGCATGATTAAAATCACCTCCGACGATGTGTAGGTTATCACTTAGCAACGGGACCAGGAAAGGCAGAAAAGAATTGACAAAATATGAAATATCAATTTGTGTACAGGAAGGGGCTATTTGCAGGTTCTTTGTAAACATTTCCATTTGCTGAGAAAACGTAGAATGACAGTAAATAGCTAGACGGTCAATACTAGAAACTGATTATGAATAACTTGCTTCGGATTAGCCTGACCAGGAGGGATTTATGTATGTGATCACACAACCTCCGGTTTTCTTAGCGTCTGTCTGTCCGCTAGGTATGCATCAAAGCCTTGGATAAATATCAGGGCATCTGCAACATGTTAGTTCATCCATGATTCCTGAATGGAAATCAAACAAGTATGAACATGTATCCAAGACCAAAGAATAAGCGACAGATCCAGTAGTTATGTGAAAATAAAGTGCATGTTTGTTCTCACTAAAGATGGAACAGGAACTTTGGCCGATGGGTGCATTTAAGAGCACCCTACCAACCGGCACGAATGCGTCTTTTCGGATTATTGAGAAATCTGTGATGTACGTGCGCAATTGTCCAAACAAGGAGAAATTTCGGGAGAGTGTTTCAGTAGGAGTAAATCCGACTGGGAACAGTGACGAATTTTGCTTATAATGGAAAATGAAATCTTCTAAATTGATCAGGCGACGACAGCCGTAGTGGAAATGTAGCATAACCATTCAAAGGGCACACACTAGAGGAGAACTGGACCAAGTGCAAAAGTTTAATTTGAGAGGTTTTATCCCACCTAATGATTTTTTATCAGTTTTAGTATTCTCATGTTAATAGATGACCCCATTGAAATTTGCCGATTTTAACACCTGTGATTTCGATCCGACGTCCAGTTGGAGCTCTAGTTTGTACTGCATCCGTAAGGTGGGTCCTGCTCTACGGCTCAGAATCATGCGCGGATAATTTCGGTGTTTGTACAGTATTTTCTTCTTAGTAGAGCTCAAATATCGTGGATAAATCTTCCTATTTACTCACCCGGGGAGATGCAGGGCACTGGGTCGAGGAGCTCGATCGATGAAACAGGTATTGCGTGTGGATTGATTTAAATGCCTGGGATATGCTTTACGCATGCCCACAGAAAGCCTGCCTTGCTTAACGCTGTATTTCGAGAAACGTAGTGATTGGAGGATAGATTTAGGTAGTCAGTCGACGGAATGGCAAAGGAGTATCAAACTCCTAGCCTGTGGATTATATCCAGTAATTCCAGTTAGGTTTCGGGGTTGGGATCCACCAGGTTCCTCAAAGCGTTGGTTAGAAATGCCAAGGGATAGGGCTCACATCTGCAATCAGAGACGTTCACGCATTCCGACTATTTCGGCTTTGGTGAAGTTATCCTGAAGTATGATTTTTGTTTCACTAGTATTCAGGTAATGGGAGGTGGCAACCAAGAGGAGAACACATCAACAAAATGCTGATGGTTGAGCAAAATGAATCAGCCAGAAGCCGACGTCCACCAAAACGTGACCCACCTGCTCTATCATGTACGACAGGGAAATGAATTTCCATTTCAAATCATAGTTTCTAGGTCAAACGTCGTCTAAAAACGTTCCATGTAGCGGTTAAGTTCGAAGAATTTCATACCAATATTCAGATATTGCGATTCTCAGTAATCTTTTGGCTGTTGGCTTGTCATAATATCATGGTCACTAGCTATGCAGTAAGTTCGGGGATTCTGAATTGTTTAGTGTCACCAAAAGAAAATATTATCTCCAGTTGCGGCATCCACAGTCGTCCTGTATAGAAAGCTTGATTATGACACGGTAATCGGCTGACCCAATAACAATGTATATGACGCCACGAGGTACAAACTTACGGCCAAAATCAGCTACAGATGTCGTCCCGTCAAATAAGTAACAAGAAAGTTATAAAGCGCGAATACAACCCAGAGTACTAATTAACAAATTACACATCAAACAGAGTGTTCCACTTTAATTTTCGATACGGCTGTTATTCTTTCGTAAAATTGGGCTTGTTAGCGGATATCGTTACGATTAAATATAAACGTTGTGGTCAAGCAATCAACATCGTGGAATGTCACCTTGAAGGTCGAAGAATGCACCTTCCACCGCCGGCCAAATTTCCTGTTTGGCAACCCTCGTTGACTGTGGCGCCCCTCCTGAAAATGATCTAAATTGTTGCTTAATTAATAAAGAAAGTAAACGATGAGACCAAGTAAACTTGGTATTGGTCAAATTCATCCGTCACAAAAGCCGATCATTTTACCTGAACTTTCTTTGAACGTGCGCTTCTGGGACCGGATGGATGTACTGTATCGTGCCACTGACAGCCAATCGGCGTGGCAGCCATATTATTCGGCTCGCGATCGTTCATGCAAATTCCATTTCTGAATGTGGTAGAAGGCCGTTGGTAAATCAGATTTAACAGGCTTAGATTGGTTTAACCAGTTGGGTGGCCATCTAATCGTTAATTCTGCATGGTCAGTCTTTTGGCAAAGATATCTAATGGCTAATTGTAGCCCCTATTAATACGTAGTCCATAAATTCGAAAATCTTCACCAGATATAGTCAAGGTAATCAGATCAACTTGTACACCATGGTAAGGTAACATGCATGAAAATTTGTAGAGCATTATAAAGTAAAATTGACATCTGCTGACATCTCCGTTAATAATGTCATCCAAGTGTGTAGTGGATCAACAACCCTTGCGCATTTGTAGAGTCATTTTGCTCAGGAACACAAGCCCGAACAGTTTGCGTTAGAGAAGGAGATCAACGGACATGCCCCATTCATTGATGCATTACTTGTAAGGGATAATGATCGGACAAATGAACGGAATGCATACAGAAACCGGATTCAGGTTAATCGGAATCTTGTTTTTAAAGGGCCAGTCCAAGATACCGTGAACAAAATGTAATACGCTGTTTTGATCTGCGCAAAAGGAAACAGGTGAATTGAATACGTCAAACGTCATTGGAAAATGAGTATTTCCAGTAGTTCCCTAACCACTATACACACGACAAAGAAAAAAAGCAAATTTTGTTTTGTTTGCAAAAAGAAATGATTTGTTACACTCTTTCATTAAGAATGGTTGCAGTGGACTTTCTAAGAAACGAATATCACAGACATTTTAGTATTGAGAAACTGAGGATGTTCCACTGTGTCTATTGGACCATTCTACAAATAATAGATCACCTAACAAGTGCAACCGCTTTCATACGTACCAACCATTTCACACGCTACTGTGGAACCGGTTACATTAACCGCACCAGTCGAAAGGTGATCATGTGGATATAGGAACATCAACGTGAATGATTGAAAGATTAAATGACGAAACCATACGAAACCCCGTAGTTGAATGTATCATCAAAAAGGGGGAATTCAATGACCATTGACAAGTCATTGGAAATAATCTCCCGTCCTCCTATCGGCCTCCCGAATCAAGTTAGAAACATCCACTTGTCTGGTGCTTAATTGTTGAACATGACTTCGCCACCTGGACAAATGAAAACAAGAACGATTCCTTCGCGATCGTAAGTTTCCGTGGGTGAAATGTGTGACGCAGCTAAATACTGGAGGATCATTGTAATCACTGTCAGCAAAATGTGGTCACATCAACAACCGAACCGATGTTTATTCTGTGCTGATGAACACACCTTTCACTTTTCACTGTTTAAACATAACAATGTTAAGTTAACCGTTTTAATTAATTGTAGAGCCTATATTTGATCCGAGGCCCGGGAGAGAATAATTGGCACGAATTCACTTTGACGACCGATTAGAATTTTTCATGAATACGGTCAGTTAAAGAGTCTGGTGTTCAAAAGAATCAACAAATATAGTTGGTTCAAGGTCAGATCCGAGAAAGAAAGAACAAGAGTGATGTTTCAGGACGACTCTCTGCCTATGAATCGGTTTCGGAACAGTTTAGGAAAGCCTGAAACAAAAACGAAACATTCCTCATAGTACATGGATATGCACAAACCAAGTAGACACAGCTCACATTCATTTCACACAATAACTGAAAGGCAAAATGGACTACGCGAAAATCGTGAAGAAACAATAGGCAACAATAATGGGATAACAGCAACGCAATTTAAAAACCCGAAGTCAATTAGCTCATTGCTCCCAAGTTCTTATGGTCATCAGAACGCCCAAACACAGATGCACAACTCGGCCAAGCTTATCGTTGCCTGACTTTGCATAACATGTTGTTTAAGACGGAAAATTTCGTTGCTACTAGCAGCCGTGTTAGTATCAGTATTGGTAGTATGAAAACACAGTTAATCAAATAATGTGTATAGCACCTGTTGTGGGCTCTGTTCTTCATCACAAACCTTTGTGTGCTTCTGTTTTCTTTGATCTATTGATAGCCAATAACATCGAGCACATTAGCTAACGTAGTGCAAAAATCCACACAGCACCACTATCAGCTTGAATGTATATGGCCGTAGATTGAAAACGAGCGAACGAAAGGTTTGCAGTCGCAACTGAGGTGTCGCAGCTCCTATGGCTTCGACACGTGGTCGCATACTGCTTATGCTGCATCTTTTTCGTGCACACTGATCTTACATGATTGGTATGGCTATCTGTTTTGGGCCTCCTCGAAATGACTAGGCGAATTAACGTACCAGTTCGAAATTTACCAACTTTCAGCTTTCCATTAATGATCGCCTGCACGATAAGCGTTCTGTCTTTTTGTGTGCCTCGTGTATTAGCACACGGTATATAAACACCCTAATAAAGACACGCCAAACAGATGGCCATTAGGAATTCCATGCATATCATTCTTTTAATCTGCTATTATAGATCAAGGGATGTTCCGCATAAAAGTCGCGTGCCACTAAGACTGAATAGCACCTCACCTAATACGACTTTACTCAACCATAGAAGTTCATAGACGTACAGGTGTGATGAAACTACAATTATGACACAGTATGATAGGCTCGCATCAAAGATATCCTCATTTTCTTTTGCAAGGTGTCATTAAGCCATCGAATGTCGGCAAGCAGTCGCAAACAGAACACCAAGTTATGACTGTTAAGCTCCTCTCTAAACGTGTGTCCAGACTGATTTCGATGGCTGAGACTGGCGTTTAGGTAGCAAACGTTTTCATCACGCGTCGAGTGACATCACTAGTGAGCCTATTGATAAATATGTTACAACGATGCAAATAGGCGTAGGAAGTTAGACCGTAGATAACAGTCAATGGAGAAGACAATGCACTTGAATAGACTGAGGGGATTCGAACATTTGTTACTCGTACTGGGAAATTGACTTATTCGATATATACTGTTTTGTGAGGTCGGTCAGTGGTTTAAAGGTGCTTTGCGATTGTCAGTCTATGATCTTAATGGTTCTCTGCTCCGTGTATAGCTCGATGATATCTAGCACACCTGTTCATTGGCAGCGCCATAATTCGTTGATTTATGGCATTTTTACTAGCAGTGATTAACACACTTCCTTCATGGCGCCTGGAATCAGTTATTCTTGGTCAATTTTCATCCAGATTAGTTTCGTTTCCTTATCCGCCTTTCCCCGATGCATACACTCAACAGAATCAGGATGGTCCAAGAAATATGAGTGTTCCGGTTGACAGGAAGCCTTAGTAGCACAACGTCAAGCAAAACGACCGTTTTGGCTTTGATTAACTCAACCCTCAAATCTTCATTTGCAAAAATTCCTTGCCCAACGAGTATTTTGAATTCTCAAATTCACTCAATCAGTCCCAATCCTGTAAAAATGGATGATAATCTTGTCTGACTTGAAAGCTTTAAGTGCTTTCATTAGGATAAACTTGGATACAGGAAGAAGGCAGGCGATGATTTTTCCACCCACATCAATAGCGGTGTTAACTGTGTGAAAGTTTATTGTCTTTCCAAATTTTCCCTTATCTTGGCAGGATAATTGTTGGCATGTATATTGTTCTGTTTTATGTACGCGAACGCAGTTGTCCCTATGATGCTTTCGTACCTGTTCCTGTGCCACTGCTGTCTGACTATGGTTTGTTATTAGTGACTTTAACCACTTCTCCACATATGCCTAACTAGCTCTCGGCTTAACTGACCTGCACCTTTTACTTACGGGGATCGATGGTTTCATCAACTTTGAGTCAAATTAACTCTTTGCAGACTAAACAGAAACCAGTTACGTGCCTGCATACTTTCGTCCATGATCTTGGTTTCAGCTCAAATTTTCCGGAATTAATTGTGCCATGACGCAATAAACATTTGCGATTAGGCCAGCGGTTCTTAGCCTGAAGGGATGTTCCTTAATTTGCCTACTGACAAACATAAGAGTAGCTCAATGCGGAATGCAAATTAAAAGGACGTTAGCTAGACCATGTGAGCAGGAAGGTTTTCGTGATTATATATTAGAACAGAAAATGCTTAATCGTAATGGACCGCGAAATCAGAATGGACAAACCAATGCTGATAAAAACGACTCACTCTTGACGATACCGATACCCTAGACTTTTCAATGGTGATCATTAGTTCTCAGGCCCTAATGGTACAGCCAGTCGCAACAAGAAAAATGTTAAGTTATGGAAAACAGTTAAGTTCGCTCTTCTTAATACATTAACAATTGAAGCAAAATAAAATTTATTTTTTCCGAGATAATATACAAGTTACTGGCGTTTGTATTACTGTCACAACGAGACTACACCTTGACGTGGTGTGACGGCCTGCATGCCTTCATGATCTAACGAGCTATACAGGATGGCTCATCTCAAGCCGAAGATCCAATCACTCCTGGAAAGTCAATGGGTTGAGGCCTGACGAATTAGTCTCCTGGTCCTCCTAGTGGGGGGTTGATCTGAGTTAGCAGCTCA
>LUCM01009895.1:471467-483312 GCA_008360955.1 Fasciolopsis buskii | reverse complement strand
ATATCATGAAAATCATTGGCGGTTGTAATCCGAAATATTTAGGTCAAGTAAGCACCCCTTACCGGAGGGTTTATGGATTATTCAAATAATTGAATTGATAGTACGGGTCTACCCGGCAAAAAGAAACGCTCGGTGGATTTTAATAAGAGGTCGGAGCCACTCAACGGATGCATTACTGGAATTTACTCATCGAACAGAGCAGTAAGGATTATAGGGGTACTTTGAAAACAGGCACAATCACCATTCCAGCCCATATCAAAAACCACTTGGATTAAAAAGTTCTCATCCACCATTCTAGTCAGTCGTTTTGAACTGTGAAATCTCGACGAAGAATGCAAGCCCGTTTTTTGGTTTTGTTCTCTGGTGGGTGTTGGGAACATACAGAGTGCATATAGCGTGGGAAGCAATGGCTACTGTTTTTAAACGATATCTTATCTGATCATTGATTGCATGAAATACTCTTACTGACCAATAAAGTGACAGTGTTTATAAAATGATCATTTGCAATCATCACCGTACTCCGAACAAAATCGTCAATAGAAGGCGGAAAAAGTGATATCAACTTTAGCAGTATATGTTGACGGTGTCTTTCACTTCTTGGCCGATAAAAAACCATTCGTTTCATGCATTCTAATTGCATTTTCTCCAGTGCAATCGAAATGCCTTCACCTTATTAACATTTTCTATTCTGGCAAGATTTCAACACACCCTCGTTTTCCTGTAGAAGCATAGAAGCGAGATATTTGCAGTTAATTAGCAATTCCATGAAGCAATAATGCAGTTTGTGCCTCTCGCTCTCTCTCATTCTGTCCCCTCCCACCCATCTCTCTCTCTCTCTCTCTCTCTCTCTCTCTCTCTCTCTCTCGCTCTTTCCTTTCATCGGAGTGACATACTTCCGACATGCTTCACGAATGCGTTTGCTAGAAGGAGCATGTCCCATAACCTCTAGGGCTCGCTACACCGGGTGATCCTGAAACTAGGACCAACATAGAACCACGTGACGTCTCACCAGGTCAGCCATGGTAATTATCCGGCCGACAGTGCGATTTGCCACCTACCAACAAATTTTAATATCCCCTGTCAAATTTTCTATCGATATCAGTTGTACCAAAATATCGTTTCTGCATCGGCTGCATTTATTCGAAATAAGCTTTTCTCTTTCTGAAACGGGGCCATATTTTGGAGATTTGAATGAATATCATTGGCATAAAACTTATCCGGTAAACTACCTGAGTGTTCCTATGGTAATCACTGATAGGCTAAAACGTAGTTACATGCTAAGACAGGTCAGGAAAGGATAAAAATGTCCTTTTTGGTTAAGGGGTAAACATAGCAAATACTCCGGCATGACGGAGAATGGGCTAAATTGCTGCGGTCCGTTGGTCCTCGTGCAGATATCGTTTGAGGTACAGGTCACATAGACCGTCTAAATTGTTGGTAGTCACGCATCTGATGGTTGTTTTGGGCAACCAGTTTGTCTCGGTTTATCCGTACACGGCAAGAGAAGATATGGCCGGAGACGGGCAAAGTAGAACCAGTTGAAAACTATACTAAATGATATTTTCTGTCCGGCTTGGGTTGCATCGCGCTGTCTGATGTACCATATTAAAGGCCGATTTGATGGAACATTCATCCAAAAATATGCTAACTGGGACATTGTTCTGCGCGACAATCCATTAAACTACGTTTACATTTAGGAAAACTCGTTGGTCACAAACTTCTACCATATTTTCTTGTTCGTTTTGCTCGGAAGGGATCAGCTCCGGAACTTCGTCAGCGGCTGTTGAAAGTCATGATACTTTCATCGGTATGACAGTTTCAGAGAAATGATCAGTTCTTATTAGATGACTCGATCAACACAATAAACTGGTTACAATGGGGATGTAAATTTTCGATGAGAGTTTTTAGACTAGGCTAATTTTAACAACAGATATACTGCTCCAGTTGCGAAAGAACCGTCGTGGAAGAATGAGACCAGTTCCAAGACTGCCTAGAGAGGAGAAAGAGAAAAACACTGGCTTCTGTAATTTTGGAAATAAGAGTGCAATAAATTTGAATAAAATTATCACATTGAACAGAGTGATTCGCAAATTATTGAGCGCCTTAAGACAATTAATCTCTTAAGCCACAAAAGAATCGAGTAGTTAGGTCCAGAGAAGTATATTAAAACCATTGCCACTCCCGGATGCCTCGTTACTCTATCTATTGAATCGCAGTGTCCAGTAGAAGTGACTAATCGGTCATCCCAACAGCTAAGAGCGAACGAATGGTACACAATAAAAAGTGGATTTAATACAACCCTGACTGACTGCATGACGTCTACAACCACAGGGAAATAGGTTAGGATGTCAAATTTGACTAAATTATGAATGAATTGACGGAATTCCAGGTGACAGACCAGTGCATTCCTGACACGATGATAGCTCTAGTGTGTTTTGCCGGTGCTAATGCTGTTTATAAGAAGTGGTACCTGGCCATTCTCAAATAGGAGCATCAAATGACCTAACATGTTCGAATGCTTAGTGGCTACCTTCTTTTGGTGGTAAAATAGTGGTTTATTAGTTCCATGCATGAAATCGTGGTTGCTCATATAGTTGTTACTGTAGGGCAGAATTTAGGCTAAAATGTAGCATGGCCGTTGAGCAGACACCAGAATAAATAAACATGTACGAAACCCATTATCGAGGCGTGCGAATACGCCCAATGAACTACACAAGTTTATGTTTGTCATCTTTGATGAATGACAATCGTCCAGGTGTTCCGCTGGTCAACGGTAAAGGCCATTAGTTATTATTTTAATCATGGGATGAATCACAATTCGGACCACTCAGGCAAACTGTCCGGGTTCGACTAATGGGTGTTGTTAGTAGCATATATCACCTAAAGATGAGAAGACAACGTTACACCGGACGCATTTACTTGGTTTATTTGGTCATACTTCATCTTTGTGTGGATATTAAATGTATTAAGTAGTACGTACAACGAATTTCACAACCCTCATTTCCTCGGTTCCAGAAGAATTGAAGAAAAATGGGACGTGGGTATTGCTAATTCATATGCTGCAAGTAAACTTCGGTTACCCCGTGAAACAGCGCTGGAACGAAATCGTACTGGATCGAACCGAATAAGCAACACATTTGATGCTGGTATAGGAACTAAGGTGGACCTAAAACGAATGCCGCCAACGAGGTTTATGCAACCAACAACAGCTGATATTTTCACCTGGGAATATCGATCGCGCCAAACAGCATTGACTCATTTTGATCGATACTATTTGATTGGAAAGAAGGTAAGGGAACAATGGTATGCCAACAACGGGTCAGTCGTGGAAACGAGCAGAAATTAGACCAATATGTCTCACTAAACAAACATGCCTACAGGTATGATCAAGGTTTTCTTAAAACTAACGCAAAAGATGATAATAAACCTTGGACAAAACTAAGTCGTCGATCGCATTATTCTCAGTCCAACATGATCGCGTTCAACTTAGAGGTTGTTGTGCGGTCAAATGGTCAAACATGTAACCATCCGGTCTAGCAAAAAGCTGAGCAAAAATTCGTTTGTCTCTTGCCGGTTGGTCTTAGTATTGAATTTTTGCTGCTTAAATTACTTTCATTGTTTTTCTGTTTTATTGAACTGACAATCATTCCATTCCACGAAGTCCCAATTCATTGTTAAATCGTCCTGATGACGTGGCAGACGCTATGACTACCGTTTATTTTACGTGTTGCGCTCCGTTGTGTCGATGATCAGCTGTTCGCTATCGATTTTTAGGCCGTGGAATTTTTGTGCCCTACTTCACAAGCATACAGTGCAATAAGACACGCCTGATGAGGGGTATGAGAACATGGTTCTGACTCAGCTAACTGTTTGCTTGTTCCAGTGCTTGAAATCACATTGTCAGGGCACAGGGCGAGAGAGAGAGAGAGTCCTTTCGAACGTCCAGCTGGTGGACGAGTGAGTGTAACAAGAAGGTAGTGAATTCATCGTCAAATTATCTGCCGATTTCTTGGCGTACGAGACCTGACACATTTCGTGTACTATCGACTCCAACTGCGTACGTACACCAGTAAGTGAGTGCACGAAACCCCTAAAAGTGATTGATTCATAGACAGAATAATTAACCCACCAGCTAGTTGGGTGTGTCAACCGACCCAACGTCAAGTGCTTATTGTGAATAAACAAAAATATGAGAAGACGTATGAAAAATCAAAACACGACTGATAAGGAATAAGCTAGCCTACATACTATGCATTATTTGCTTTTAGAACTGATTGAACTATACAGTTTGCACCAAAATTGTGCGCACGTGCACTTGGCCGTATGGTTTCGCAAAAAGAATATTGCGAAAGGCATTCTGCATCCGTGGTCATCGAAGTCATACTCTATCAGAAATGCTGAAAAGAATTAATGTCTGAGGTTGCACAAGAAATATTTTTTCCCCAATGCGTTCAGGTGAGATGCGAAGTACACGCGACGACAAGCTGTTACTAATACGAATTTGTGCAACTCAGCCGAGCATTTTTATCTCAAAAACCTCATCACCTTATTCGTGCGTTTCAGATTAGCATCTCATTAAGTGCACCGTAAATAGCTAGTCACTTTCAGTCCAAAGTACCTTTTAGTTTGACGACAGGACTACGGAATTCATCATACGTTGAGATCCGAGCTGTAGGCAGTGAATCCCAAAACACGGGGTGCATGAGAAGATTATCAAAACTTTTGACTTTCTGCCGGTATGTATCGGACCACCGTCATGTAAAAAAAAATGTTATTCCATCTGTTTCGTCATCTTGCATGTGAAGCGAACACCTAAAGATGAGCAAGATGATGCAAGTCGTTGGCTTTCGGCTGTTGTACACACTTGTCAAACACTCTGAAACCAGCTACAGATAGCACACGCCCAAAACCAATCAATGGTTGCTTTATGCAATTGAAAGGACTATTTTCACGTCTGATGACCGCTTTTTCCTTCCAGGTATCCCATCGTATCAGTGATGGAAGATATTCGGTCATTTCCGGTTGAAATTCTCTTTTAACTATGCATCAATCACTGCTTTTCGTTAGTGCCCACGAACAGCGGGAATTTCGGAACACCGTAGCTGGTGCCGAATTCGAGGCCGGATCAGCGAACCGGTCTGCTGCATTCTCATGCACCACAGTGGTCAAATCGGTGAAAGTTCTGGCTGTTCAATCTCAACAGCTGCCGAGGATGAAAAAAACAGAACGATTTCTGTTTTCTGATAAAAAATAGTAGACATTAGTGACCTCAACAGCCTAGTGACGGGTGGCGATTATTACATAACTGTGGATCACCTTTTCCCGTTTCTCCATGAGCGCGGTAACATGATATTTGGTATTGTACAGCCATTTTTTTAGCATTTATGAACAGCTGAGTTACCATGCCGCTGTGATAAGCAGCAAAATTGCAGACCACCTGTTCTTGTCCGGTAGCGCTGAAACGGGTATCATCAATCGCCGGTGGTTAAACTCAGGATGAATATTCGAAGGCAAATAGCCGCCTAACTGATCTTGGCGAATCACCACAACATGCAGAAAAAGCAAAAAGGTAATGAGAAAGGCGAAAGGATCATGTTACGATCACGGCTAAAGGGTGTTTATTACGTGCTAATACTCAATCCTAATGGAAGTTGTATCCTTTGTGAATCTCGTGGACGGATATGAAGAAAAGTCCAAGGTATCTTCTTGTAGCTAGTTTATATTCGGACATACTTATGGACGCTTTTCTCGAGAAGTGACCGATGCAGCATTTGTCGCATTTCAGGTACTGGACTTATAGTGCGAAGTTTTTACTCTCTTTGGTTTTGGATGTTTCGATTGGGTTCAGCATGAATTTTCTCAGAGTTTTTGAGCACTCTGTGAGCCACTGCGACTAGTTAGAGTCGGAAAAGTCTTGTAGTTACTACAATTACGTTCTAAATGCATGTTCGAGTGACTGGTCTTCTTTTTGGTTGTTGCCTTTGATCCGTTTCTTTGGTCATCTTATACACGGTTCTTCTTGTGAAGCTTTTTGGGTGTCCTTTCGGCCTGAACAGTTCTGATGCGCTACAATGAATTTTGGTTCTTATGAACAAGGTCCGAGTAAGCAAATTTAGTGTTGTTTGGTTGACTGTTGCTAAAGCCAAGTATGTAATTCGTATGTTTGCTTGGGATACGCTGTCTTTAAGATACGACTGAAGTTCCTTTTTATCAGCGAGTTCACTACTTCTAGTTTCCCATCTTTTTCGATCCCATGGTTAACTTGATATCTTGTAGGGTGCAGCTGATTATTTTGTTTCTGCAATACCTAGGTGTGTATGATCCATGGCCTTTTCAAAACCTCAAGAAAACGAACAAAGCGAGCTCCAACCGACGCAATTTTTCAAAATAAATGAGAACGTCCTTACTGTTCATTCCACCTAAACGAACTATGCAGAAATGGTGATCACGACTCTAGACACTGAAATCGGTTCCCCCATGAACTTTGCGCACATTACAAGAACCGCACAACCCCAAAGATGTTGCTTTGTGCAGCTACGGAAATAATGCAACGTTTTTCGATTGGCCAACAAAAACACAAGTCGAAAAAGCCGACGCACACTAATGTCTGAACTGTTACATGTGTAGAGAGAGGCATCGGGCAGGTGGTGGCCCAACGGATAGGGTCGTGGCGTTTGGACGTGGAGGTCGCTTGATATCCCTCTCTTGGCCTCGGCCCCCTTCCTGAAAAAGAATGTACATTGTTATTTAATTATTGAAGGAAGTAAAAGATGAAAAAATTACTTGCGACTGATGTTCTGTGTGTTCGGTTTGATTGCGATTCGGACTCCACCATTCACCCACAAACAGATCAACCGTTCAACCTTATACTCGGGAAGCATCAGGCTCGAGTTTCGCTCTTATTCGAGTTCATCAATGGTGCATATCCTCCATCTGTCCCAGGGTTTCAACCTGTACTTTCCAACCGGAAGGCGTGTGTGTTACTGTTATTCCACCAGCCCTCGTCCAGCTCTAACAGAATTAGTGAATTAAGTTTGTTCACATGCATACATTCAATCACTCACTCACGTTCGACAACGAGTCCTAGTGTGGGTCGAAATGCCACGATATGCGAACTAAGTGTACGTCTTCTCAACTCTAATATATATATATATATGTATACATATATATAATAACATTATTCTACTGACTGGATTTCTAGTCAACATATGCACCAAAGTTTACACGCAGTGAAGTTAACATATGTGATCAGGTATTGGTGGACACTGTTCCCACGACGAGCATTTATAAGTTTGCTAAACGATGATCACTGAGGTGAAAGTCTCACGTTCACTAACCGCATATACTGATTTGCGACCGAGCAGGTTTAACCACAGTCCAAAATTAAGTAAACCCGAAGAACTTAACTTGGTTTGATTAATAAACTCTTGTGGACTCTTAAGCTTATTTCATCATGTTCTGTGATTTCTGAATTTCGCACGTTAATTGTCACTCGTGTTGAAACATTTGCTATCCAAACGCCAACCTATGCGACCGCCTAGCCTCGAAAACTACCGATTTCAGCTGTGAAGCTTACCGTATCCAAAACCCTTGTGAACTGTTTTTTTGCTTATCACAGCTGTCGGACTTGGCAACCTGGTACTCGCAAAATCTATCGTTTCAGCGAAGGATCTAACGATATTCGACTGATTTGAAAACCAGTCCTCAAAAAGGCTATCCGTGTTGAACCAAAGCACCGACAACTTACCAACTGTTTAGATTTTGCCGTGTTATTGATCAATGAAAGTTTACAAACAACATTTCACATGGCGCATTGTTTTTTAGATGCATTGCCAACCAAATTCGGTTCCGATTTATTTAGACTTATTCCCAAATTATGCTATAACTATTCATATTTGTGTCATAAGCGATCAAAGATATTTGTACCATATCTCTCCTTCAACAATATTTGTTAGACGTGTGCTTATTTGGAGACTTTCTCGCCATGATGAGACTTGTCTCACTCCTTGCCGTACGAAGAAGCAGACGGTTTATTTTGTGAGATATGGTGCCTGTCAGAACTACAAGAACGAGATCGTAAATGGTTGTACTCGGAATAATATTAACGTAATTTCAAATAATACTGCCATATACTTAACACAGTGTAAAACAACTCACTGGATAGTTTGGAGGGCGTTACAAGTAGTAGGCAGTCTAGAGAATATAATCTGGGTTTCTCTTAGGCAGACACTAATGCCCTCGTTCTTCGTTGGCATGTGACCGTTACAGTAGCGGATCAATCAGCAGTCGTTTTTACTCATGTTTTTTCGTCGTCTTAGCCTACCGGGAGGAACTGTAATGCACAAAAACAATTATATTCCCTTATTTGGGAGCCATAGATACGTTTGACACCCGATGATAGAAAATTTATTTTGTCACATCTGCTGAATCTACAACTACATTGGCAGTTCTGAATTCGGGCCGGCCGAGTGAATTCTTGGAGTTGTGTTTTAGTTCGTAGGCTTCTTGACGGAATTGAATTTTTGGTATCAATGATCACCATACTTCAAGCATATGTACGGACAATACCGTGTGGGAAACCTTCAATTGCGACTAAGAATTTGTACCCCAGCACGTAAGAACTGTATTGCCGTTGCAGGCAGGTTACCTTCAAATAGCATTGCATCGTTTTATGAATCACCGTTCGGTTGTCGCTAAGAACTCAAACCCACATTGATCTATCTGATGAAAACCGTTTGTAGTGACAGTTATTTTTATGCTTTGAAAACAAATACTGTTAACTTACCACTTGGTGAGTATGTCAAAAGTGGGCTTTCAAAGTTCAAAACATAAAAAACGCAGGAAAAACAAACCACTGCGTTCCTCAATAGGATTATTGATTGATAGCATTGAAGCAGTTCTACTAATGAATGACTGGTCCCATTGTCAAAAGAAACGCTCAATATTTTGGATCTGTCCTTGCTTTCCTAATGGATTAAGTAAAACGTGGATAAAGCTTTTCTTCGCCAACTCATTCAAGAAATAAACATGCTAAGTTCCGCCAAAAATGAGGCTTGCTTGCGACCTGGCTATCATTGTTTATTCATCACTGGTCTGCACATGTTGCACTCACAGTTTCTTCAGAACAGAGCAGTGACAAACTTTGAAAATTTGCCTTTGAAATGTCAGAGATTTCTTTCAAACACATACAAACCGATATTCGAGAATCAGATGTTTCCTATGCGGCACGGATATCATTCATTCCGCGTCCTGTCAGCCTACTTCTTTCCATCGTATATATATATAAATATACGCGCATAATGTTAGACTTCTTCCAGACTATTCCTGTTGGCTATTTTTATCCATTCTGGTCAGATCAAGGACCATAGTTTCGTCTTGACTGAAAAAATTCAGTTGCCTGAGGTGAATCGTATATCCTATAATGACCGAAGCCAATATGTGGGACATCCAAAGTGCGTCCGTAACTGGACTCCTGACCAAAACATTTGGCGGTGCATATATAAAATAGCCCAACTAAACCCGGGTTTCGGCTTTAGCGAAAATATTTTGATGTCATTGTTACAATCAGGTAACAAAACCCAATGAATTAAATGTTTGTTCACTTCTTATAGCAAACCAATCCAAACTGTCACGACCAACGTCAGCCATAAAATTTGATTGGATATCTCTTGGCGCAATTTAATTTATAGCTCAGCTCCTGACTCGAAACTTTGCCACTCCCATTCCGACTTGGTAAATGCCAAATGTGGGCACTTCGGCAAAAAATCAAAAGCCTATTGCTGGACAAAGAATGTCCGAATTCATAAACGTATGGTCGTTCGAGGGACCTTCTGTGGATCAGTTAGTTGCGGGTTTGTCACATACAGTTCTGTCTGAAATTTTACGAAGCTCGGACAGAACTGTTAGTATTTACGAACTATGGCAATTATCGATTTACTTCGTGAATACGTAGTTCTCCAAAGGGGTGGAACAGTTATTTCCCGGTAATTATTAAATGGATCGGTAAATCATTCGTACAAACCGATGCAAAACAAACAAAGTTCGACCCGTCTCACAATGCGAATTGCAAATGCAAACTGTATTTAACTTGAAAGTTCCAAGAATCAAGGATTATGTAGAATGGACATCTGCCATCAGGTAATTGCATATAAGTTTGGCAATGAACACAAAAAGGACAACAGTGTGTGTATGAGAAGATTTATTTCGAATCCAGCGCCTAACCACGTGATCTGCATTGGACGCGGCATATTACGGCCTCCGATTAATAGTCGTACTGGTAGGTTTGACTTCCAACCGTAAATTACAAATATTCAGGGGTAGACAGTCGCTAACATCTGATAGTAAAGATGTCGAGGCCTACTGGGTTTATTTTGCACATTCATCACGGAATCATGGCACGAAAATGGACCCTTCAGCAGACTGTCCATGGTAATGCTATTCAACTATGCAGGGTGTTACATTATATAATATATATATATATGTATGTATGGCAGGATGGACCAGACGACAAATGGAATGCCCAGATCCAAACGTCAGACCCACCAGCCGAAACTGAATTCTTGACCTTCCGCATTCATACAAAAGCAAACAAAGCTGGGCACTTGCCGTGTGCCGTGTGTAAATCAAAGTTTAATGTGGAGCTCAACGTACTTACGGTGAATACGAAGGAGTTGTTTTTACCCCTAAAGCACATGGCATCAGGAGAAATGAAGTAATGCATTGCTGTTTCGTTTTATTAGTGGAAATCTTCACACTTCGAACAGCTACTTCCAGCCCCACTAAGCTGATCCTCAAGTGCTGAGCCACAGGAGATAAAGCTCTTGAACGTGAATCACACGAAATGAACATTCAATGTTTCACAGTTGATGTTAGCGTGAAAGAAACTTGATTTTAGTCGACGGATTAACCTCGATGGCCATTTCCCAAAGGAAGCAAACATGGGAACTGAACAGAACGGGAAAAAACAGTTAAATTTATTCTGGTGTTCTGAGATTGTAGCAAGAGCCAGATGTTATTTGTGTACGGTGGAATATTCGCTCCAATTGCATTTAGTCAATTTTGTTATCTGGAAAATTTGTAAGAAAATAGCCTCTTGGAGAAAACTTCTACTGCGTAATGGTTACCTGGAACGGTTTTTTCTGAGGCAGAAAGATGCAAATAAGACAGGACTCGGGAAACGAGTGCTATTCATTATATTGCTTTGATTTTTCTGTCCGTCGAGACTACCTGATTATTACAGCCATCATACACCGGTGGATAGATATCATGCGCCACTGCAAATCAGGTGAAACTAGTGCTTATCCAAATGAAAGGACAGTTTTTAGTAGGCTCATGAATGGTTTGCGTCGGTTGGTACCTCTCAGGTATAAAGTTGGAAGCTATCAATTTCCATCATCCATACCCATTTAGACTTCGTTATTAGTTCCGACACCAGAAACTTACTCGAATCACTGAAAGTGCAGTTGAATTTGAAACAAATGAATAGTCACAACAGCGACTGGATAAGACTGGACCGGAAACGAATGCGTGATGACTGCTTGCTACCGGAAAGCCAGTAGTGGAACACCGAGGGAATCTCGCCTTTACACAAGTTTCGTATTGTAATGTACTGTATAGACTTTTGCGCACAATAAATAATAACGCTTTCCGTCAGAAAATGTGAGAGCAAATATAAAACAGGAAAAATTAATAAATAAATAAAACTAAAATACACTCATCACCTAGTAAAATATATGAAAAACTCATCGAGAAATAATCATAGCACATTATGATATGTTCATCAGGAATTCGGCTTAAACCATGTCACGGTTTGTCAAAATTCGTGCTAAATATGGGACAGCGAAGT
>LUCM01009895.1:366536-447242 GCA_008360955.1 Fasciolopsis buskii | reverse complement strand
GCTGTGAATTCAGTTCAGACATCTCTACCGGTAGCTGCCAACTATTTTAAATGCTAGCAGGCAATGAATAACATTTGATTCAAGTTTTTCTATTGCAACGTTTACTGTTCTTTTGTAATCTCAAGTGAACCGCATTCCTACTGAACGGGGTCAGTTTACCCTAGTAATCCATTTGTCGCGTAATCGTGTGCGTTTTTTAAGGAATACTTTCTTTATGACCAATTTAAATGACGATTCAGTTCATGGTGGTACCCAATATGAATAGCCAAACTGTTGCGGACGATAGGTTCGTCTAACCTCTGCATCGCTCATAGCGACTAAGACATGCCAGAATGGTTGGTCCTACAGAGGGACTAATCGACCGATCGACCTGTCACTTTCACAACACAAAACGCGGCCACCGGCTTGATGGTTTGTCTGCGAAGCGAATAATCAAACGTTAATCGAAGTTAACAGACAACTCTAACGTCAAATTCCGCCGACTATAAAAGAACAGCAAGAAAGGTGTGCTTTCTCATGGTCATCTAGCGAGATATGTAGTAGGTACATTTTTATGAATTTCAGAGTCTGATATCTACGAAGTGCCCCGAGTAGATCGGTCGATCGGTTGATGCACCTGTAGGCAGCCTCGACCGCTCTTGCCCTAGTCGCATAGAGCAATGCCACCCAGTCGACTTATTGGAATTCGGCTTTACCATGTAATTAGTCTCTGCACCAATGGGTGACTGGGTAAGACTTTTAGCTTATGACAGGAAAACCAGCACTGCGGCAGTGTTGAAGAAAATTTCGAGAACTGGCCATTTGCAAAAGATTATCAGTTAAGGACAAAACAAAATGAACCTTCGTCTTATCGGTAACGGTTCGGATCAGATTTGACATCAACGAATTCCTGCGTAAAACAGTATACAGAGCTGGTCGAGGGGTGAGGTTTGCACACAGAAAAGTCAGTAATGTGACGGATGGTTGATGTGAAACGGAATTAAACGTGCGAATTCGAATCACACATTAATGTCCATCACTAATCTCGTTATTAAGAATGGATAGAATATTATTGGGAAATGTGATTGGCCATTTTGGGACTTCGGCCCAACAGCCCAGAGTCAGTATTCAGGAGACCCAAGAAAATCACAAGAGAGCAATAGTGGTGAGCCGGAGAACGCATCGTTGGACCAAAGTGACTAGCTCTATTTGTTCAGAACGCAACTGACGTAAATTTCTTATTGAAAATGAAGGCCTCTATGTCCGGGTATATGGAGATCACTGAAGATTACCTTTAAGGGTAAGGCCAAAGTACTCCACAAGATTGACTCTGATCGTTTTTTCTCTTTTAGCGTACACGTTCTAGGATGCAGGTAGAGAATAGCCTAAAGCAGAGGCACATTTTTACTTAAAATCGTACTCCGGATTTCAACCAATACTAATAATTCACGGATACACATTTCTACTACTCATCAAAATGCTTTGGATGCGAGCTACCCAAATAAAGGAAATGAGGAGCCAAAATCGGAGGGAAAATACGTTGGATATTAATTACAGGTCACAGGCTTATACAAAAAGTAGAGTGAAATCCGACTGGGGGCAATCTATTCCTTCCAACGGCATTCGAGACATGTTCCAGATTCACGATCGACTGCTTTCATGGTTCTAATTGGCTGATTGTCTACACAGTCAAGCGCGAAGCGGTATCGGACTGAATCATTTGGCTTACGCATAAACTCACTAGAACATTCCCTACATTTGCTGGAGCTAATATGTAGCCCGGATGATGAGGAGCATGTGACGATGTCAAAAATGTCAGCACTATACGCTTTAAGCCCTAACTACTTATAAATAGAGTTGGAAATAACATTACCGTCACTGCACCTGAATAGACGGTCTAGAGAGGTAACCGGTAGGTTATTGAGGTACGTTGTGAAAAGAAAATCCCAAGGCACATCTGCTGTTGATTGTTCTTCTCGAAGTTGGACGTGCTGACATTTATGCGAAAAGTAGTTCAAAATCTATTCAAAAAATATGAGGTAAAGAACTAATATCATTTGCCGAGTAAAAGGAAATCAGACCCAAAGTAAAGTTTAATGAATAGTCATGAAAACCAACACAGCACTAGTATTCCGATCTGTCAATGACTGACTTATAAGCTGAATGATATGAGAGAAAAAATGTATGTAATATAAATAATTTTTGATTTTAGGCGAGCCTAAGGAAGTCACGAAGATCAGAATAATTACATAATCGATATTTTCGCCATACAATGTCAAGAAAGTCGGTCTGAACCGTTCTAATAGGGACTCCTAATTTGTACTTTTAATGGGTGGGTAGGAACTTTACCAGACGATAGCAATCAGGATTGGTGGTAAGTTCTAGCGAAAGATTGGTTATGGGGTAACTCGCTGCCTTGTTCTGCAATTCAGCAAGTGTACCGCCTAGCGGATCCCGGAAGAAGACGAGTTCTTCTTTTTCCAACCTCGCAGATTCGAAGCTGTGCACCTTCCTATAGGACGGCCGTGTTAGCGTCCTGCGAATGGTGCAGAAATATGAGACTATGATGCCGCGTCGTGTTCAGGAAGTGTTGAACTACAATCGTCTGGATAACCAAATGCCGAAACCCTAATTAAAAGCCGGTATGCGCACATTTCAACCGAGTTATTCTGTTGATTGGAATAAGTAACGGTTGAGGAATACGGAGCCGAGTTATTCGGAGGGAATATCGGACGAGTACTGAATGACTGGAACGTTTAGCTTCTCAATGTCTAAATAACAGTTTAATCCTATTTCATGTACTTTCAATACAGAAATTACCCTGCAGATTGAAAGTGAACAGAGATGAAACTGACGACTTCCCAACTAGCCTCTGCGGTAGATATTGTGCCCGTAGAGACCGAATTAAACAACGTTTTTGCGGGACTGTGTTTTGTATGCAACAGTTTGCAGTGTCATAAGTTCAATAGAAACAAAAGTCACTTTCGGGCAGAGTGGAATTCAAACTTATTGATGGGCAATTTCTGCGAGAATCTCACCACTAAAAGTAACCAACAACTGTCACTACCTGCATGCCGCACCGGGATTCACGCACACGAATCACTAGGCGTGTCCATTTCGCCAAATAACTATAGCGGTAAGCATCAGACAGCGCGTATCATTTAGTTCTGTGCAAATTAATTTCCGTGCCATGAATGAAGTACAATGTAGAACGCAATTGTCAGCGAAGCATCAGCATCTTCAACTCACTTGATTGCATGTGACGGGAAGGTAGCCAGGATATCGCACAAGTTTGACCTTCGCAAAACTTCAATGCCAAATGGCACATGTTTTTTGACGACCAAACCGTATAATGCCCAACCGGTTTTCCAATCAGAATCAGTTGTCTGCCATTTCGGAACCCAGATTACAAGTGTTTTTTTTTCTGATGCGAATGACCGCAGTTCTTGGTTGATTTTTGTTGTTGACGAACAATGAGGTGAATCATCGGTGGCGTAGATTATGGCGATATTGCCTGCGCCTACCAATAAATACGCTGTGAGATCTCTGAGATTGCTTGGAAACCGGGTGTGTGCGATTGGAACCATCGATTTACGTCAAGTATTAGGAACCAGCCATGTAACATTACAACGATTCGATGTTGGACTTAACCCGAAATACCGATGAATAATACTAGGATGAACCGGTCTTTATTTCATTCGGGTTCACAGGCACCAGTCCAGGCTGTCTGCCATTTTGCAACTGCGGCCGGAAATACGATCTTCTTTGTTTGTTTATATAAATCAGAAATAAGAAAAATGTGATTCACGTTTTGGTGGAATGCACGAGAAATATGGTTTACAATAGGCAAAGGAATTTTCTTTTGGTATGACTAGTTTTGACCTAACGGAATGAAAATTGCGAGTGGGATTTTTGCAATCCATCCCAATTTACTGTGCTATTTTAATCTCGTTTACAAATAAAATAAATATTCGAAAATTATCGTTCAAGAGAATAGATGCAAAATAGCCGGCATATCAGTGACGAAAAAACGAGCCTGATGACAAGATTATGGGAGCTAGGCGTAGAAAACCAACAATGACACTCGTACAAGCTAATCAAAATGAAAGAAAAATTACGAGTGTTGATGTATCAAAGGATAACATGAGATCGCAGATCATGTTTCTGCTAAGGTCAGTTGCGTGACAAAAGTAACGATTATGACAGGGACCATCATTCGGTAAGTGGTGACGTATTCCGATCATCAAGCACAATGCAAACTGTTCATGATCGATCGGGATTCAGAATACAAAGTAAACAGAGTTGGGCAATCAATTTCCACTCATTTTATTAAAAGTGCATTTTGTTCTTCTAAAAAATGTGAGCTTGAAATAGCTGTTACATTCGAAAGTGGCATGAATTTTCACTGGACCAGTTCATTAAGAAAGTGCAAGTTGGCGAACACGCACAATTTTAGTATTTTGTGCATCAAATTACATCGGAATAAGTCAAGAAAATTTTCAACTGGCTGGAGTGGTCAAGTGAAATATATCAGTACAAAAAGGGACTGATTGTGTTTCCGAAAACGAATGAACGTGTTGTATCGACTATTGTTTGGTCCAGAATTGGTTTCGTGGTAGGGCATGAAACAAGGGAGTTGACGAGCGACTGCACATTGGTTCAAGGTGCACAGTGAAGAATCGTGAAGAAGGATCACGACAGCTCCTGATGATTAGTCTCGCTTAATAACGGATAAGTGTTGTACATTAATTTCCATTGGTCGAAACTCAATTCTCGGCAGCGATAATGTGCCACTGATCTCTTCTAGTCAGTACACCGGCAACACTGAAAAATAAGAGTTAAAAACGTCTGCCTTCTGTGCAAACTGACAGTGTGATATGAGATTCAGAAGAGACATTCTGCCCTCGTTCCTAAGTTTCGCTTAGCCCAAATGACAAAGAATTATCAACGAATCACAGTTGTGGTTCTCCTATAGGCTCTTCAACCAAGAGTTCCCATCCACTCTCCTGATGCTAGAAATTAGATTCTGGTGAGACATACCAATTCGGACTATACAAGTATGAGGATGTTTGGGCAAGAGAGTACCTAACGAGCGGCAATAATCACGAAACTAGCCATGTGGTTCCCAGGAATTTTTGTCCATTCATCTATATGCTAAGTACAATTTATATCCATATATACACATATATTCTAATGATTTACAGGCATCTGCTCTAAAGACTTTCGGGGGCATAACCCCAAGGTTTCATGATTAATGTCTTCTGTGCAAAAATGATTTACTTCACTAATCTCGCGTATCTTGCGAATGAGGTAGTCGGACAGGAAATAACCATCCACCCTAGTATGACATCGCTGTTGCACAATGGTAATAGTTCCTTTAGCAAATGAACTATAAATACTCGATATTTTTGAACATTCTGTAAGGATGTGTAAGTCTTGTGCACAGCCCGTGAAAGGTGTGCGAAACTTATGACATATCTATTATTCAGTTGCAGTTAGTGTTATGCATATGCATGACCGGGGTGGTCAAGTGGTCAAATTCGTGAGGTTTCAATCTGAAAGTCGTGAGTTTGAAACGCTCCGCTCTCTGGTCAACTTCCTCACCTGGCAGTCTTCTGTTGGTCGTGACCCCCTTCATTAATGAAGGAAGTAAAGAGGCAAGCAATCCGCTGAAAGGTGTAAAATCCATTCTGATATTGCTTTGACCATTTTATTTCAGATTATGTACTGATCCGAGATGGTCTGTTTCCCCAAAAGGAATATACCGGTGAAAGCTCTATGTATTAACAGAAAGATCGGGTTAATACTTGGTCTTTTGCCACTGGTTTCAATGAATTCTATGACGTC
Source organism: Fasciolopsis buskii (assembly GCA_008360955.1). Classification (NCBI taxonomy): domain Eukaryota; kingdom Metazoa; phylum Platyhelminthes; class Trematoda; order Plagiorchiida; family Fasciolidae; genus Fasciolopsis; species Fasciolopsis buskii. The sequence goes on along the minus strand of LUCM01009895.1, from coordinate 441,416 downwards.
CTTTTCATCATTTATCTTACTGGGCACAAGTGACACAGGATGGGACAGCCTCAAGTCGCAGTTTTTGATTGGTACATCCGGGTTCATGTTTGTCTACTTACGGTCGTTGATAATCAATCAGATATAATAGTACAACCCGAGTTTTGTCAAATATCGATGGCTTTTGTGTTGCTTTCTGTCCAACTTGGTCAAGATCCTAGCCGGATAAGGCGTTTGAGGGATTTAAGCAAGCTTTGTTCACGAGAGTTCTGTTATCCAGAAAACGTGTCTATTTAGTAAGACGGCGAAAGGCAGAGGTGGGCTAAGTGTGAAACAGACGAGTAGTTAGGTTTGCCCAGAATATCGAAACCTATTTGGAGTTACGTGCGTATTTTTAATAAAGAGCATGGTGTTATTCATATTCGATTTGGTATTTTTGGTAGAGTTGTCTTAAACAATACACTTATGGCGAACCATATTGCCGCAATCTTTACTTTATGGTTCTGTCACTTGCTGGGCCGAGTAAGATTCTGTAGGCTGAATAACGGGATCAATCCAAAAGCATCAACACAGGCAAATAAACTATCACCGGCGATTAGTAAACAATAGTTTAGAAGCTAAGGTGAATTTGTCAATGGACAGTTAAATGATAAGAACGAGGAATGTTTTACTCAAAACAGTTTAACTTTCGGTGATCGAACGGACAAAAATCCATCTTCTCCAACACGGTATTCATTCGCATATCAAACATTTAGCAAAATTCAGTAAATACATAATTGGAGTTTACTCGATGAGATCGTTCAGAAATCGTCAGTCGAAAGGTTGAAACTCACAGGGAACATTCGGAGATGTTCCTTTTTTAAACTGGGTTGATTTTCACTGTCCTCAATCCAACTGTGTTAGCACTCGAAACAACTGAGAACGAATCTTTGTTCTTCATGTGTCCTCCTAAACCACGGCTCGATGTAACTGGTCACTGAGGCTATCCGACTTACTTGAGAACGGTCCATCGAGAATTGAATAGCCAGATCGGAAATATACTGAATGTGCCACGCGAAGATATCAAAAAAAACATTCCAACATCCAGTTCACGTTTACGTCGACTGGATAATGGTGAATAGCGTTTGGGCTGCACAAACAAAGAGCGAATTTTAACTCATTTTCGATCCACTGCGTCCGGAAATGCGTTCCGAAGAAGGATCAAGATTTCCAACCTCTAGCGTGACGTGAGTAACATGCACCATGTCCATCCTCGTTTGTTCTGTTCACATATTTCCTCCTCCAGTGATAATAGCGCATCTCCAAGTAGAAAATAATTTGAGTTTCCAACTATCTACAAACGCTCACAGTTGACCAAAAATAACTTTTTTTATGACAGGTTAAAACCATGAGAGGAGTGGAAGGGGTCCACTGCACTGGCAACCATGACTCTGAAACTTGATCTGGTGTTATAATCAACCGGGCAATAGGGAGTCGCCGCCTACCAGGATCTGGAATTCGAACCTCTGATCCTTTTGGTGACAGACGATTAATTCATTTGACCACCACCGGAATCCCAGTTTTTCTTGACGAGTTAGATGGCATCTTCGCAAAAAACTCACTTGTGTATGCAAAAATGGAGGAATTTAATCGTTCATTCGCCAAAGATTCTATCAGCCCGGTCTTTTATTGTCCGAAAACATCACCTATTATTGATATTATGGGTCTTACCTTGAGTAAAATGTCCCCGGAAGTTGCTTGCGGAAGCTGCTTGCGGAAGCCTCAAGATCCCCAAATGTGACAAGGCAAGTGGCTGTTATAACCTCCTTCCAGGGAATATCCGAAGCGTTGTGCGCAAAGAGCCACACGAATTGACAGAATTAATTAATCACTGTTTGATTGTTCATGCGGTTTCCGATAGTTGAAGAGCTAAATGAGGCGTTTTTTTTCCAAAAAAGAGAATAGCAAAGTTTTGTCCAAGTGTATGCACTTCCGTTATTTGGCACTAAATGACAAGCTATTCCTCATTATCCATGCTCGTTCTATCTCTGCCTATTTGGTCTCATTAGCATGTCCATGGTTTAGTTTGTAAGCCTACCTTGCGCGTTCCCGAAACGCAGAATTCTGAATCGTTTTACCGAATCACATTCAAAGTTTTTGCGGTTTTCTCAGAAGTTTTCTATCTCCACGAATCAGATGACCAAATTTCCATCGATTAGCAACAGCGTGATGAAACGTATACAGCGAAGTATTTTGTCCTTGTAAACTTTTACCACAAATCTGTCTTGCGTAAATGCAATATTGCGATTAATTGGGGGTAAATATGCCTTTCGAGTTAATTGTGCGTTTGTCAGCCCACAAAAATGGCGGTAGCCAGACGGATAAGGTCGTGACGTTTGGACGTGAAGGTTGCGGGTTCGAGTCCTACCACCGCCGATCAACTTCCCCACTTGGCAGCCCTCTGCTGGCCGCGGCCCTCTTCCTGAAAATTGATGTACATTGTTGTTTCATTAATAAAAAGGAATTAAAAGGTAGAAGATAAAAAGTAAACATCGGTCAAATACGCAACAGCGTGAGCAGTTTGGAATGACAATCTCACGCATATTGAAGGAAGTCAGTAAACTCATCTCTAGTCGGATGATCGCAGTACACGACTATATTTGAATGCCATTTGCAAATAATGCCGTCATCATGACCAATATAAGCATTCCTAACTGATTGTAGGCATCTTTGTTGATCAACAATATATCCCACATGTTTTAGTCTTTCGAAGATAAGACTTAGGCCAGTTCTGAAGTCACATTGTTTTGTATAAAAGTAGCAATGCTGAAATGAAAGGCGAGGCCACGATTTGAGGCCAAATGCGCAAGACTGCCTGTTTTGTCATGGTGAATCATACGAAATCGAGGCCGGACTGTGTCTGGGATCCAGAACTGCCCGCCGCAAGAATCGGGTAGACTGCAAGCCAAGAAGCAGGTGGGAACCAACCAGTTTCCATAATTCTGGAACGAGGAGTAAGTGGTCCAGTTTTGTGACAGGCTCAGAGACGAAGTGCGTGACTTTCGAAATGAAGGTCAAGTAGGAGAATGAATCCGGAAGATGGGCTGAGATCAGCCAGTGAGCTATAATTCGTGTGAACCTATGTAGACCGTTTGATTATGAGAAATAAATGGAAACAGACATGATGAAAGATCAGAGATCGCCTGATCGTTCTCGTTTGACTAATGGGGTTGGGAATGAATCAGAGTCGAGACGATTGACTGGAGTCGCTAGGGCTAACGATTAACTTACGATTTTAAAACAGAAGCTAACTAGGAGAAGATGATTATAGATTTACAGAAGGGAAATCAAGCTACGTCGATTGAGGTAGTCTCATAAGGCTTAAGATCGCCACTGTTTGACCTTGGAAGTAACCGTTTTTGGTCATGGATGTGCGTGATAAGAAGTAAAGCTAGCGAAAATGTAATGGCGAAAAGGGAAGCTTTAATGATTGGGGAAAGTGTCAAAATCGTTAGCACGATTCCGGCTGTAAAAATGGTTTCCAATTATAGTATTGTTATTGATAAACTAAAAAGCAAGCCATTGTAAAACGGGATAATCGATCCTATCCCTGTTACTTTCCGCTACTCACTGACGACATGGCGGAAACCGAAGTTCATGAGAAAACTTTGCTGAAAATTGACCCAGAGTTTAACGTTACCACTGAATGGAACAGTAAAATAAGATCTCTAGGGTTGATTAAATCGGTTTCCATTGGTGCAAGTTCTGATCGACCTAATATACCTTACCAGATTACCAGTTTCAACATCCCTGTCGGAAGTTCCTCACATCGGTTTTTGGTTTCCGATGGAGTTCAGGTCCCACAGCGATGCTTGTCTGTGGCGAACACGCGTAAATGTGTATGAATTTGGATCCTGAATATAGTGACATATTTTCGCATAGATAATCGGATTGCTATTGGAAGAAAAGTTGAAGTATGCGTTTGACACGAACTTGGCTATTGGTTGTTCAAGATTTGCAGAAGTTTTGGAGATTTCAGTAATCTGTGTGGTTCCTTGGCTGTCATACCACTCCCTGTGCAAGTATAGTTTGACTAAATCCGTGGTCAGTAATACAAAGGCATTTTATCTGATCGCTTTGTGGAAGTTCTCTCGATTTAGCAGCGGACAAACCGCGGGAATTGTGCTTTTCATGAGAAAAATATCGAAGAATTTGCCGTAATATTATTACATGGAAGCGATTCAGCTTTGCGCCGAATAACTCGACTTGATTGCTTGCGGTATGGACAGGAATTTGTGGCCCTGTGATGAATGACTCTGTAATCAGGGTTCCGAGGTTTGGAACCTATGTGCTAAAATGCGTCTCAGAAGGAGTAGATTCACAAAATTCACGACGGATTGTAAACAATCCACGCACAGATTCGATTATTTGATCCAGGTATGGTCACTGGCCGATTGGTGTGGAAAACGTCTGACCACATAGAGTAGGAATCATACACGAACTCATTGATTTATACGGGAAGTTGCTTACAGATGAAAACAACTAAGTGATCTTTTAATTCAATCATCTATCATACAGTCAACTAAGGACATTTCCGGGAGTACCATGCAATCAGGTAAAGGCTATCAAATGAGGAAATTAACTAGCAGTGGAGGGAGTCGAATTGGCGATGTTATATATGTTTACTTTTTAAACTGTGTTCTATGACCGCCTCCAGTTTCGTGTGTAAATTATCTTACCATGAAAAAGACATCGACGTACAATACTCCTCCCCCGAATTCAGAACAGCCTTACAAATTGCCAGCAGTTATCTTCTAAAACTCGTAAGCCAAGATATTTTGGGGAAAAATAGATAGCATTTTTCACTTTCATATTTCGTTGGATATTACTAGTACATTGTTATATGATTTCTATTCTAATCGGCAAGTACTTCCGTCTGCTGGACAACGGCGTATCTTACTCACTGTTGTAAATGTTTGTCATTGCACTATAAAATGGTTATCAATGCAGATGAATCATTTTCAAGCAAGACTTTGGTGTTGAGATCAAATGTCCTTCAGTTTGCGAGTTATTTGCATTCTGTCGCATTTGCAAGCGCGATTCCAGTTTGAAATTTTTCGGTAACACATGAACTTGTATCACGATTCGCCATTGACCCTCAAAGCTCATGTCTCGATGAATAAAAGAATATGGAACAAATACGTAAACATTTTTGCCGGTTTTTAGAATTTTCACTTAAAATATTCCCGTAACGGGTATAAATTTCAGTATCAATGTTTACGAGTAATAGATAGCCAGCTTGAACTTCGTGTAGATTTGACATATGTCAAATTCGCATTGCTTCCGGCCATAGAGCCTATGCGATTCCGATACGATTGTAAGATCCCGTTGTTGTTAGCCCTTACGAAATTCTCGAGGGATTGAATCCAAAAACCGATGACTTCAACCAGCTAATCGGATTTCAGAATCTAAAAAATTGATTTTTTGATTATGATTGGCATAGTTTTAATCCCGGTCCAATTCGTGTTCCGTCTGCGTTCTGATGAGCAACGACACCAGTAACATGCTTCAAGGCTAATAAAATGCTCTGCAAGCGTTTGACTGTTTCTGACAACTTGTCTTTTTTTTCTAATTCGGCCATTCCTAAGTCTTACAGATGACGACTGAAGGATTTCCGAGTACAAATGAGATGATTGCAAGCCAATTGCAGACATTTGCACAGTCCTAATTAATAATGGTTTCCATTATCAAATGTTTGGAAAATCCCACAGAGCACATAGAAAACCTCACAACTTAGCGAACAAGCTCGTTTTCCGTCACTCCTAATCATGCTGATACCGCTACCTGGGTAAAACGCAGGGGTTAGTGGGGTTTGCTTTGCTGTTTAACGTTCAGTGATGATGATGATGATGATGACGATGATGACTAAACATGGTTGAAAATGGATCAAGGGAATTGTCGGTTTGCATTCACACTAATTCACAACTCGAAGAATGCGTGTGCTCGTGTGTGTGTGTGTGTATGTATGTAAATTGATCAATCTGTTGAAGGATCAGGTCGGAAGACGGCCGTCGGCCAGGGAAGCTTAAGCGTCTGACCAAATTGTTTCCGAGCCTAGGGCGTGAGGTTTTACAAACCGACGGCTTCTTATTTTGTTTTGGATGCGACCTAGGGGGTGGTGCGAAAAGCACTTATTACGCTCTCTGACCGATGAGACTCGACAAGTTGTAAACACAGCATTACTAATTAGCTTATCTGTTGCGATGCTCAACCAAGCCGGATGGTGGTCGTGAGTGCTATCGGACAAGTGCATGGTGGTGCGGCCAATGGACCTAGCCTCACAGGAACAGGCTGCCGAATCTAGCAATCTGTCCTTTGGGAAATAGGTCAACATATGATATCATCACTCAACTAACGATTAAGAAACCATGGAAGCACTATACAGCTGTCCTGTAGTTGAAAACACGATCAGTTTCGATGTGAATACAGTTATCAACTGTGCAGCGAAGACTTTTCTGCTAATTAGACATGGGAGTCTACGATAGATAATTTTCGCTTCGGTGTTACCTTTTAAGAAAAACAAATCTAGACGAGCTTTCTTTATTGGTCCTATTTCTTCTCGTCTTGCTTCTTGTTTTACCGTAAATTTCATAAATCTCTCGGGGCATCCATTTTGTGCGGAACAGGCTCCGCAGAAAAGGAAGTTTATATTCAACTTTGTCGCCCGTACATACTTTTCTTGTTCTGTCAACTAGGCTGCAAATTTGATTCCTCTTCAATTTTAGAGTGACTGAGCTGTGAAAATGAGTGTCCGTTCCACGTTGCTTTTCTGCAGACTGATAACTGAGCGATAAAATGCCATTTACAACCTGATGGTATGGCAAATTGATCTGTGATACATAAATACACACACAGGCGAATTGACAATTCCCTTGAACTATTCCCAACCATATTTAATGTTATGTATTGGCAAGAGTACGAATAGCTGAAAATGAGCTGGTTTCTGCGAGTCACAAGCCACAACAGTCTATGATAGCTGGAAATGAAAGGTTCACTGCCGTGTTCTGACAATACACGAAGGGAAGCAAATTGACCAAAGTATCTCCAGCGGCTAACAAGCTATGTGTGCAAAATTGCAGATACACCTGCCTAACGATTTTCAATCGTCTTAGACTTGATCTGTGACCACCCATCCCCCGTTTAACTAGTCGCCTTTGTACTCAAACAGGCCGTATACAATTTGAGATAGACACATGCTTTTAAAATCTGTTTGTAGTCATCGTTAAATTTGGCGGTCTCCGTTGGTTGTCTGGTTTCAATTCTAATCCCACCCTGTTTAACTCAACGAGAATGATCAAAATGGACTTTGGCCGCTCAACATAACCTTTATCTTTATTTACCATTATCAAGCGGCGTATACAGATCTGCTCAAACCAAAGCTCACTTGCCATATACCATCTTCCAACGTGTTCATTTGGTCTTCATATCATATGCCACGCGACTCACCTCTGACGATTTGTCAAAACCAGACTAGCTCCAATCCGTTCGTGATCTATGGTGCCTGGGTGATTGCCTATTGGCCGTCCGGCTTGCAGCTGATCAAATTCCGAAATGATGAGCGGTTTCACTGGTACCAGAAGAGTTCATCAGTCAGTTCCGTTCATCTGGATATGATCAAACTTCACCGAGGAAAAGTGATCTTTAACATTTGGCGTCCGCATTTAGTCTTCCCTTGCAAGAACCTTTTCGTTTTTGCTGTTGCCCCGCGAGGGAGGTGATTTCACCTAAAAGTCATTTGGGCTTGAACATGAAATAAGAAACATATCCCTGAGTTTGATCTGTCAGCATCGCAGCTAACTGCTTCAAATCACATTCACCTGCAACCAAATTCAATTCCAGTATATTGTTCCATAATCTGTCTGGTTATGCGCATTGTCAACATGATAGTTTTAATTCCGTGGACGCAATTAACAGGTTTCAGAGATCCCCTTTTGGGTTTTTTGCTATCGACTTTCTACTCCTCGTTATCAGAGAACGAGGTTCATGGTCTCTTGCAGAGATAAATCTTCGAATCCACAACTGATAAAACCGATTTCACCCGTTGTCGGAATGTAAGTAATTATGTCCGACACAATGCGTGACCAGGAACATCAATTGCCACTTCGGATTATCAGTCCATTGCGATTATGTGTTGATCTGGGGCACCTTGCTTCTGTGCTGATTGTTTCTTCTTTTGTAGGTCCTTACAAATAACTAACCTGACAGACTTAAAGGCCAAAGAACAAATACCACTGGTTACGATGTGCTCAATAACTTCTCTTGTTTACTTCCTCAGGGTTCTGGTACTTATAAGGCATAAGGAAGCATTAGTAAATATCATGAATTTACTTATGGGCTTCATTTATTATATGTGGTTTCAGAATGCAATAAGGCCAGCTAAACATGTTTGACCTTGGTTGTCAAGGTAAACTCGTCTGAACATGAAAAATGAAATCCTACTGGAGCATGGACATTTCATGAAAGTTTTTGGATCGCCTTTAGGATTCATCCAGGTCAACATTCGATAATGATAGTAAGGCCTCTTGTCTAACAGAGGTAATTATTTTTATTGAGTTTCTTACTCAAAATTACGTTTGCATTTTTGGAATGAAGGTTAACTGGAGCACTTTGCGCTAACTCAGGTCTAATAATCATGGTTGATCAACAGCTGAGAAATTTTCATGTTTGAATAATCTTGATTTATATCAAAGATTGCCTTGCATCAAGGTCACCTAGGTGGTCTGCGTTAATCGCTCGGATTGTTATCGGGACAGTGAAACAGTGAACGAGAAACGGTAAAATCTTTGGGTTCCACAATGCAGAAGATAATAATCTGAGTAAAATATCAAGGTGAGTTTGAAATTTCGTTTCGAAATAAACACGTTTGCCATTTATAACCTATTAGACGAATAAACTACGAAAAGATCTTATCTTTCATGGTCCATTTAGAGGGTGTTATTGCGACAGTATTTTACTTGTTTATTGGTATGAATTTTGATTAAGAGCGATCGAAAAATTCACGTCTGATCCAATTGTAAACAGTTCTCAGCCCTATTTGATTTCGGACCCACGTACTTGTGTCGCACATGCATCCCCAGGTTGCGATACCCTACTTAGCCATCAATGGTTACATGCGCGACTTAAGTTGGATGGGTAAACTTCATCCGCATCGTGTGCGATTATGCTGCATCGCTCACCATAAAGTCCATAGTGCTCAGTCGTAGAATCTGTGACCTTGAATTTTGTATCAGGAGCCGGTAACGTGGTGAGTCCGCATTATTGATATTTAGACAAACAGCGATGCACTGAACGAACTACGTTGATACAAATTGATTCGACCTGTTTCACAACTAGGATCGAACAGTGAGCACGTTAGAGATCATTTCTGGCGTTCTTGATGAAAAAATATTTACCATTGGTAAAATTCATTTTCCCTTTCTTATTTTGGGGTATATATATATATATTTCGTGTGTTGCCGAAATTTCTCATCACACAGCATTATTATATACCTAAAAACTGAAGATAGCGGAAGCATTAGGCATCGGATTCGCTTTTCTAAGGAATCACCAGAATTTTAAATCTTCCGCTTTCTGACTCGGAATAAATGCATCGCGAAAACCTTTGGGTCGCTATTCTTGAACTTTAATCGCCATCAAGCACTGTAATTGTTTCTACCGGGGACGATGTAGTAGAAGGCTTAGTCAGCGGCAAGTTATACCCAAATTAATTCACATCACGTTTGAGTTTATATGAATCAGAGCAAAACATTACTGCTCAAATAACTTCTGACCACAGGTAGTCACTAACTTTTTTCTCTTCCCTTCTGGATTGTCACAACTATGGCTTGCTGTTTTGTGATTACAATCTAGCCTGTTGTGTGTGTCACGTGAGTTGCACTTGAACTTATCATACCAAATCAATGCACCATTCTCGTTGGCACGCAATGGTGAATTTGGTATAAGCGACAAAAACACGGCTCCTGTTTATCACTGGACTTTGTAAGGTCAGAAGCTGCTGAGGCCACGACGATCAATCCCTATGAAAGCCAATCTTTTTTTAGCAAACGGTTTAAATTAGAGGTGAGTGTGCTTTTATTCAGCTTACCTTCTTTAGAAAAACAAAACTTGTTTGCAGCTATCGGTCGAATAACTTCGTTTGGCCATGTAACGCAGTTCGGCATTTATCTATCATGTAGTTGCAATATCTCTCGATGACTCAACCAGTAGTTTATATGTTATCATCATCATCATCATCATCATCATCATCATCATCATCATCCAAATCGATACCATCAACGAAACTTAATGTCACTACAGGGTGGTGTTGATGAAACATAACTCATTCCTTACAGACGCAAGAGGAGAATAGTAGTGATGTGAACAAAATTTTCATATAATTCTGAAGTAGCCAGTTGTAAAACGAAGTTTTGTCGTGTTCCATTTGTGACAGCCTGTTGGTTTGAGTTTAGCCAGCCTCAATGTAAATGTGTATTGATCATGCTTATTACGTTATATTAGCTTGATCCGTTAGTTCTCATTCAGCCAACCCCGGTAAGGCATTCACGTTGCTATCAACAGTTGCATGTAATAGTGCAACATTGCACAAAACATTCGATCTGTGTTCAAGCATCAAAAATGGAGCGGTGACTCCAGACAACGCGTAATTACCTAGGTTGCTTGTTATCCGTAGATGGCATGATCACGATTTGATCTTGTTACCGGATTTTGGATGCACTCGACTGAGATCTCGTTTTCCAGACTGATAAATCAGTTACCATGGTTCATCTTATTCTTATCAGAGTTCACAGAAATAAAATGTTAGAACAACGTCCGGTCCGGCGATGAGACAATGATTGATGAAACATCTGTTGGAATTATTATGCTTAAAGGACTTATACTTTACACCAGTTGTCGGTCAATACTGTCGGATAGCAGTGTTTGAATGCTATCCGACTGGTGGCAAAGTTGGGACAAGGGAAGTAAACATGCGTGTGCTCATCATCGGTTTGGCCTTAAAATCCAGGAAAGACAAAGGTCGCGCCCGCATTGGCTATATATTGTCATCCATCGTTCTGTAATTCGACACCACCTCGTTCTCGTTTAGCAACGAATTCGGGATCCATCCAATGTTCGTTCATCGTGCCCATATATGTTCTCATTGAGTACAGTTCTGTTGAAGCTAAAAACAAATCCTACCAAGAAGTGTCATAATAATTATCATCGTTCAGTGTTAAATAGCAAGGCGAGCCTCACTGACCGCTGCCTTTCCCCAGAGTTACACGTTTCTATAAAAAAGAGTGAATATCCAAGTGGAACAGGGACTGGGCCTACACAGGTGGAAAAAGATAAAAGTGATGCAGTAGCCAACACAAGAAACATAGTCTAACTGTACAAACGCATTCTTTCGTTCATTCTCATTCGACCTAAAGTGAAAACACGATTACCACTGTTCCCGATTCACTGCCGTATCCTTCAGTGTCAACTAATTTACCTGAGTTCGTTATACATTTTCTCATTCCACGTTGCCACGTCATCTGTTGACCTCCACATGGCTTCTTCCATTATATGGGAGGAACACAAAGTATGGCACGGTATGGTAGACGAGTGTTCGCCATACGCAACACGTGACCCAACCAGCGTAGTCTACTGAGTTTCATACGCTGATATAAGGTATTATGAGAGCCAACATTTAGTATTAGATTCCTAACCTCCACATTGCTCACCTGGTTACTCCATCTAATCCTAGCGATTCTACGTAGACATCGGTGGTCGAAAACCACTGACCGACGAACATCTCTCTCACTTCATGTCTGGCAACGGTACAAGAGAACTGAGCGCACTGCAAGAAGTATCTTGATTACTCTGAAGCTAGCTTTTCAGGGGACGTTGTGGTTATCGCTGATGAGTTTAATACCAGTTTGCTCTTATGTGGCGCGACATATCGACATATCAGAAACCGATTTGCCGTCCATGCCTATCGAGTGGACAACGACAACTGCCTCATTCTGATTCGGCCCAACGAAAGACTGTTTCTGGCAAACGGAATAAGCAACATCGGATCACTAGGAGCTCACCTTTGCCTTTGTAGAACTGGATTCACATTGGTCGATGGTGTAGTCGATAAGTCAAATGCTGTCGATAATTCTAGTTCACGCCTTTGAGCTTAGATCATGCCCTGGTCTGTACTTAATTTTGTCTGCATCCATAATAATTGGTCACCACAACGTGAAAATCGTCTGTCCGGCACGGCAGCCTCTAGACAATAATAGCTTTAAACGTGGGATCTATGTGAGCACTAGGACTAAATGAAAGATGCCCTGTCAGCAGCAGCAGCAGGACTGTATGTCAATAAGGCCACACAAATGATCAGTATCCTGAACCTTTGTCGTATTGCCAAGTGTTAGATCTATCCTCCCGCATGTATTTTACGATAGAATGCCAAAGTTCCTGTGTTGAAACCTGCGGGGTCATATCATGGCCGTTGAATAATGTTACTCTACTCACGTCTCACTTCCTTACGGACCACGGAATAGTAAGCACTTGTGATACCAAAGAGGACCAGTAGCACAAATAAATGGGACAGTTGTGAACATTCTCATTTTTACTTCAGATATCAGGTATATATATTTGCTGCCAACACACTCAACTGTTGCCAAATATCCTTTTCTCTTATGCGCGTTTGTGTATGCGTCATTATCTTTGCATCGGTTCATTGGAGTGACTTTATGCTCCACTAACGTTTGATTACAGTTGCGTTAGCAAACAACTTCGGGAATTCATCGTCAGTCTAGATCTTGATACATCCGCGAAGTGATCTCAAGCAGCGGTGAATAATGAAGTATCAAAGTGGGAAACATCGTGGCATATCTGCATTAGCTGCATCCTTTATCGATTGACTAGGGGCACAGATGGACGATTACCAAACACGTGAAAAGATTAACGAATCCGTCGGCCCACCGATTCACTCTGAAGAGCATTTTAGGCTTAGTTAGTCCATTTCGACAGTAAGTCACTCAACTAGGCCTGCAAGTAAAACAGTGTTGATAAATACCACTCTTCCATTCGAAATGGGGATTATCGGGGAGATACGTTTTTTAAAAATACATAAGACACCTGGACCAGAGGTGGTGTTATCTCCATTTCCTAGTGGTAGTGCGGGAAGCTTTGGAATTGGAGTTAGAAAAACTCTGAGTTGGATCTGCATCAAATACTTGAAAACTTGCGTGAATATATGGTTACTCCGATTTACTTAGAAGGTGATCAATTCTGCTGACCAAACCAATGAGGTGTTAGCTTGCTAATTGCTGCATTTGAATTACTGGCAGATAATATTCTCTACTAATCATCTAGCACCCGCAATTAGCGTACTCGTGAGAACTAAATCCGTTTACAACCCGGTCCCGGTTGCATGAATCACTCCTCTTCTGTGCAGCAGATGTTGGAACGTAGGCACAAATTCCGCAGGCTCACGGTCTCTGTCTTTCTCAAACTCAAAGGCGTCATTCGACTAAGCCGAACGTGCATCTCTTTGAAGTTGCCACCATTAGGGATATACTATGGAAATTCAGCTACGTTGTATACACTTTCAAAGCCGAATTAGTGCTTACGGTGATCTTTCATTCGTCTTCCACAATAGAAGTGACGTTATTCAGGGCTCTCCACTCTCGCCCCCCCCGAAACTGTTGAACTTTATAACTGAGATAATCCTTGAAGTAACCGTAAATCCGTTTGAAGACGGTCTCACTGATATTTGCTCGAACAGCAAGCTTCTCGCCTCAGCTTAAGCCGATCTCATTTTATTTCTGAGTGAAGACCCACTCAGGATGCATGTACTTTTTTGATGGCCTCAAAGATAATTTAAGTATGTTTGGAGTGTGCTTTTTTAATTTCAAAGTGTAATGTGCTGTTGCAGAGTCGGATTGCCTCAAACCTATCCTTGTTGATGGGAGAAACAAATTGGCTGAAGTAGATACGTCTTGTTGTTTGGACAGTTACATCTCCGTGAGTGGTTGTATATCGGATCTGTTGCCTTCACCAATACAGAAGGTTCGTCTAGCGCTTGCCAATTTGCAACATCTTAGCCAAAATCGTCACATCCATTTACCAATCAGAGGCCAATATTTCATTACCGCGCTAATATCTGCCCTGCAGTAGGAACCAGGAACACCACAACTGAGGACAAAGGATGTGCCAAGACTGTTGGCTTTTGGAACACTGACTTCTTCATAGCGATTCCCGAATACGATAGGGGAATTTTTGCAACGTTGAAGATGGGCGAAGGTATCGGTTGGCAGAGCTCACTCCACCGGAAAGGTAGTGAACCTGAGTGGGATAAGATAACTGAGACAGGGGTTATTCATATCTGTCTTGTGATATTCTGGTTTTTCTTTCGCCAGAATTTGGTACAGTAAGGTTGGAACCCGAAGCAAAGCTCAATAGTGCATAGTTAAGAGTTGTATAGATGGCGGTAGCCAGGGGGATAAACTCGTGACCTTTGGACGTGAAGGTCGCGGATTCGAGTCCTCCCATCGCCGGTCAACTTCTCCACTCGGCGACCCTCTGTTGGCCACGGCTCTCTTCCTGAAAAATGATGCACACTGTCATTTCATTATCGAAGGAAGTAAAAGATAAAATGTGGCGGAGTAGTTATATCTCGTTCATCTTTGAAATTAATACGCAAAGTGGGAACGGGAATTCAGGGGAAATCTTGACTGGAACCCAAGTTCGTCGGTTGTGAAACTCCTGGTTTGAACTAAACAGAATTGACGTCATTTCATCTTCTCTATCTTTGTTACATAACCAAGATTTATAAGTGACAACTACACTTTATTTATGTGTGTTTAATTCCCCCTCCGCTGTCGACTGAACTAGGTAGTAGAGAGACTACACAGAATTTCCATCTGAAATACACTTTGTTCTTGTTATTGCTTTTGGATTAATCACTTTCTGACCTTCTAGTTCAAATAGACAATCAAGTGGCTGTTTGAGTCTTCCTCATCCAACACTATTCAGAACATGTTTGAAGAGTAATCGGTTTGTTTTCAGCTTTACATCTGACCGGCGGTGATCAAGTGAATCAAGCGTCTGTCAGTAGTTCGAATCCCAAATCCGCCGGTTCTTGAGGGGATTTATAACAACTAGCTCTCGCCCGGATCGTTACCACACCTGACCTGACGAAATCGTGTGCGGTTCTAAGTCACTGCAGGTTTTAGAGTCGTAGTTGCCTGTATTGGGCTCTAGCATCTATGGGATATATCCCTTCGACTACACTCGTGCTTCAAGCGATAAAAACGAAAACTTCGGAAAACATTACAATAATGGTCACAAAATCCCGATAATACCGGGAACTTTTGGAGTTGGATTGGTCAACAAATTACGCTTGGAGAGTAAAGAAGTTGATCGATTTACTCGTCGAACTAGTGGCATTTGTCTGAAACCTGATTCAGTGAGGTTTCAACAAGCCCCGATTGATCAACTGGTTTGATTTTACGTATCGCAATAGCTCGTATTCATTCTGACGCATACGAGTAAGCACAAGCGTAAACAAAAAATTAGACAATTTTAAACATTCGACCCAATCTCCGGACCATACGACGTAAGGAGTGTATCGAAAAATCGATGCGCCATGTATTGTTTTTTTTTATTGTGAATGATATAATATTAATAACACAGCGTTGTTGGTAGATGTAATGTGCCAACGTTTCGACTACCGTGGGTAGTCTTTCTCAAGGCAAGTTTTACAATCAAAATCTTTGATTGTAAAACTTGCCTTGAGAAAGACTACCCACGGTAGTCGAAACGTTGGCGCATTGCATCTACCAACAACGCTGTGTTATTAATATTATATCATTCGACCCAATCCTTCGTCATCACCTGTCGTTAACCCATCGGTCAAGTTAAGGCTCAAGTGCCGTGAGGTTTTAATTGCTTTCTTGGGTAGAGAGAGCTGTTTGGATGTAGTCGAAACTTTAGCACACTGACCGGTATATCCACCAAAAGCCATCCGATTTTCCTCACTACTATTTGAACTGTGTGCCAGGTGGTACTGAAATTGTGCGAATTATGTCATGGTAGTGTGTAATTCCACTCGGACAGTAAAATATAGTGTCTAGTTTTTTTATCTTTTACTTCTATCAATAATGAAACAACAATGCACATCAATTTTCAGGAAGGGGGCCTCGGCCAGCAGGGGGCTGCCAAATGGGGAAGTTGACCGGCGGTGGGAGGATTCGAACCTGCGACCTTTACGGGTCTGTTGCCGCATTGAACGATCTGTGAATGATGGTAACGTGATTTCTTCTTGGAACTCACCAGGATTTTATTTTTAGATTTCTATTTGAGCTTTAGCAAATTGTACCCAAGCTTCCAACCGAACTGAGAGGTGATCCCAAGAACCCACACACGCAAACACACCTACACAAAATGGCCAGAAATACATATCACATAGGTTCCGACGATAAAGGCTGGCGTGAGTTGTAACGCGCCCAAGTGCAAAGACAAACTTACATCCTGATTCTATAGGTGTGAAAATTTTCTGCGTGAAATGTCAAAGGAAACATCAGCTTTTAAAGCTTAGTGTAATGTCATCCTCGAATCTGAATGATTTCATACAAGATGACATGCCGATTTGTTTAAAGTTGGGATGACTAATTTATGGGTAGAACAAATAGAAGTGCAGTGTTATTAGCACTGGAACATTCACTGGCACGGTCAATCCAATCGATGACATTTAATGCTAAAAATCAGCAATCCAGTGGTGAACAATCAATCAGCTATTAAACACTTTGAATAAGTATCAGTGAATATTGATTTAATGACAGCCCAAATCATCGTTTTCAATAAGGACTAATCACTTCGGTTCTTCATTAGGTCATTACAACCACTATTATTTGGATTTTATTTAAAAGTGAGAAATTATTACGTAAACGTGCCTCACCAAGTTAGGATCAATGCTATTGTGTTAGCTTTCCAACGTTTTCTAATCGGAATGTAAGTACCTAGGAACTCACAAAATTCCATCGTACAACACACACAACATTGTGTCAAACGATTTCCGAAAGAAATCTCAGTGGCAATAGTGCTTCTCGATGAATTGGTTATTCTCAAATTGTTAATTGGTCCGGATGAACGTTAGAGATGCGCGCAGAATCCAATGGACATATATGTATACAAGTCTTTCCCCTTCTTTCCTCTACTGCATATTTTTGTTTATCATACAACACGTACAATTTCAGGGGAAGCGGCGCTGGACTACTAAAAACTGCCGAGATAGGAGGTAACTACATTTGGTTGGGCTCGAACTCGAGAAATTCGCTATTGAATTCCTCCTTAAGGTACACCTGGTCCCTACCGATTACATGCACGTTCATGAATAACAACTGTTCAAGAAGTCAGCTCTGATACCAGATTGTACATCGCCTGGGGAATCTATCTCCAATCTGCGATCGTCCGTTTCGACCAGTTATTGCAGGAAGAACCAAATCAGTCCAAGAAAGGACCTCGCTTACTGACGCAGTATGATTTAAGTATGTAGGAATATCATGGCCGATACTCATTGATCAGACAGATCGCCGGTTCAATCAAATGATTTCTAATGAACTACCTTCGTATGAGATTTTCTGGGTTAGTTTATCGATCGACAGAACCGGCATGACTGTACAGCGATTGCAATTTGTCTTTGATCGGGATGTTGACTTTGGGGATCTACCATTCAAAAGTTTTACAGCATTATTGGGGAAAAATGGATATCACTTTCGTGCAAACCAGACTGCCAAACTTTCTGAGGCCTCAGGAAGTACCAGCAGAATACCTGAAAACTGCTGTGACCAAGAAGCGACCGTTTTTTGTCAGACTTGTGGTATTATCATAGTTACATGACAGTAGAAAGTAAAAAAGGAAGATAAAATAAGACTTACAAGTTCATCCAATACATTAAAAACTGAATAAATGTCTTGGAGACATTTGGAAGGTGACCAGAGTTTCATTTGGCAATAAACGACGGGATGACAGAACGAGAGGACGACGTTATTCCTATGGAAAATTTATCTGTTAGAGAGTGAGTTACGAAATCAATGTGGTGTTTGCATGATCGTTGCTAGGAGTGGGAATGTCAGGGATACAGGAGAGCAGCTTTTCACAATCCGTGAGGATTAAATCATCCGATCAGTTTGACAAGCCGGATGCAAGGGGTAGGGTTGAACACAAATTATTTCGAGGCTGCCGTACAAAAACGACCAGCTGGTAGCAATAGAACAAGATTGCTGGAACACCCTGGACACAGGTAGTGGTAAATTTGAAAAGAAAGATACCGCACTTGTTGTATACGGAAACAAAGCCGTGAGCTTTTCTGTGCCGGTCACTGTTTACGATCAGCCACACAGAGACTCGGAAAATGAAATATTTCTGAGGATGAAGAGAATGCTCGTAAGTTTCTATGGTACCTGTGTCCGTTTTACAACTTCATATTTCCGAAGCCATCGTTTATGGTTGTTGACTTCAACGTACGGATGGCAAAGGCGTCAGGTCATTCGAAGGAACACTCATCTTGTAAGGGAATAAACGAACATTCTATCTACAAATCGCGCAAATTCTTTGCCTCGGTTACTCATCAGCGGAAATTATGCACTCCTTGGCAGCTCTCAACTGTTATCAAATTACTGCAGATATCAGGAGTATCAGTAAAAAACAATACGAAAGAATACATGGAAAAGCGAGACGTGATCAGCTGATACGGTGTGGATAATACTTTCAAATGTGCAACATAGGGGTATGATCTCTCAACATCAGAAGATCGTTATATATTTCGTTTATCGACGTCAACTTTCGCCTGAGGATGACATTTGGTCAGTTGAGTTAAGCTGCCTAAATGGCGGGACTAGTTCATCACTCAACCAAAAGTACATGGTCTGGAGAATGCACCAATAATGGGCCCGCTTACCAGATTGCTTTTCAAAACAGAACTGACTCGTCCACAACGTATCTTTTTTTGCGATCCGGCTATCGCGCTGGTATGATGATGGTAGGGCAGCCGAAGAGCGGTGCAACAAGGGTGCTCGCAGCACAAACGCAATAAGTACCGAACATTTTTGTGCACTTTGACAAAACTCAGCGAAATGATCCTGATCAGTATATGTAATTATTCTTTTTTCTCTCGGCCCAATCCGTGATTAATCAGTGATGTTTGTTCTTCTCTATGATTTAGTCTAATCGGGTGGTCTCCAAAAGCATATCATCGTTCCGCCCAAAATTGCACACCATAGTTTTTAGACGACTGAGAGAAATCTAAAACCGGATGTATCTAATTTGTTGTGTGACGATGCTGGTTTTTGGTTCCACGAAATTCATGAGGGGAATAGAATGTGTGAAACCCTAATTAGTTTGTTCAAGCGAACGTGAGTCATAACAAGCGCGTTAGTGAGATTTTACGGCGGTTTAGTTAATAAATCGTATACCGAAAAGAATTATATCTTGTGCGAAAAGATGATGTACTTTAACGGGCTTGAAAGTAAAGAAGAATATTACATTCCATCAAAGGAATCAGGCTCAGATTTTATATAGCACTTGATCGAGTTTATCAGAAGGGCCATTTATACATTTGATTATGAAGCAACTGACTATGAATATCACGTTAGAATCTTCGTTTGCATATACAGCCGGGTGTAAATCGCAGCAAAACAAACACCGAGTATTCAGGACCGGAACATAAAATAATTAACACCAAGATACCGAGTAGTCAGGGTTACTGATCCTGAGGACGTATCAAATATTACTACCTTTGAGTTTATTGTTGATCATTTGTAACCACTCACAACTAGAGGGAATAGATATGTTTCCCTGTGGACAACAACATACGTAAACTGGTCTACGAATAACACACTGAAACGGTTCCAGAATTCCTGTTGGACAGAATAAATCACAGATACATTCTGGCGTATGGAACTTCTAGGCATACATTCGCATTCCTAACCTGTAGCCAAATAAAGAATTGCGCGACTGGGTGTGTGGCGATCGCGTACCGTAAAATCACTGTTTCCTCAGGAACATTAACAAACATAATGATATTATCATCAGTTTCATTATCGCTCAACGTTAAACGGCAAAGTAAGCTACACTGCCAACTACCTTTCTCCCAAACACACGTCGCAATAGAAAAAATGAATGTGCAAGTCGGATAAGAAGTGGATATACAGAAGTGCGAAAAGAAAAGAATACCTAGTAGTCAACAGGCGGGATACGGTTTAATTATACAAACACGTTTTTCAATCATTCTGATTTGATCGAAAATGACAACACGATTGCCATTTTTCACGGTTCGTTGCCATGTTCCTCATTGTATCTAGCCAGCTGGATGATGGCTCATAGGGATACCAACCTCGAAGGCGCGAGACACTTATTTCTACCTAAGTTCTTTGCAAATTTTCTTATTCCCCATTGTCATGTCATATTTTGACCTCTCCGTGGCTTTTTCCACTACGTAAAACGAAAGGAAAACAAGGCACGGTACGATAGACGAATGTTCACGATGCCCACCACGTGACCGAACCAACGTAATCTACTAAGCTGATACGCTACGGCTAGATGTTCTAACAGCAGGCACCTAACGCGAAGTCTCTAGCCCGTACATTACCCACGTGGTCACTCCATCCAATCCTAGTTATACGATTTAGATACTGGTGACCGAAAACCTCCGACACACAGGCTGAACTCTCCGTATTCATTGTGATGCGCGATGCAAACGTCTTTGATGACGGCCTCATTGAACGTAAAGTAAGAGTGTACTTTATTTTCTTGTGACACATATGGTCGGTGAACTAATCGATTTCTCGTCGCTTTTCTAATGCATAACAAGGTTAACGTGTCAAGTGTACAACTGAAAAATTGAAAATAAGGGACAGCTCAAGCAGACAATGAGTCACTGTACTAATTGACTTCGGATGTCAGATAGCCACCGTTCGTGGCAAGCAATAACAGACAAGCCCCGTGACAAGGGCAATAAACAGAAGTATAAACCAGATCAGATAGAGGAACCGATAGTACCAGTCACGGATAATTTTAAATTCAGAGAAACATGTTGATTTCAAACGATATAGCTTATAGGCCTCAAATGAACGATGGAGTTAAAATCACGACTTGAAAATGATCGCATTTCTCGAGTAACTAATCAAAACGATAGTAGACCTATAAATTCTAATATCGCGGGAAAACCATTATAATTACGTATTGCACAGTACGCCGATTGACAAGAGAATCTCAGTATTAAGCATAAACCAAAAAAACGGTTGCATTTTTGCACTCGAAAGTCGACGCATGCGAAAATAGGAAGGTCAAGCTTGTTGAAAAATCGGGAACATCCTTATGCCAACCATGTGATGAATGCCACTGGACGATTACCAGGGATACTGATACAAATTACTTGACATTCTGTTGGTGGTTGTCGAGTATACGTTCACTGACATATCCTCACGTTTTACGCCACCGATCGTCATGCCAATATCCTCCATTACAGAATAGGTTAACACTCACGTAGTCCCTTGCGGGAAAGCAGTCACGCTACTGCTAGTCTCACCTGTGAGATAATGGGAAGATGACATGTCTGACACACGTGGGTATTCAAAAAGTGGACACTAATTAAATGGTTTTAAGTACTGATTCGCAAAACAGAACAAGGTCTGAGTGGAGTTTTTCGTATTTATGACACATGAGTGCAACGGAATGACGTATCCCTTATCCGTCACGGCCCACAGAACTGGAAGGAAAAGGATCTGCCGACCATGTGTCATAAATTGGGAGAAGGAGAGAACCACGTTCGATTTTAATGGATCAAATTTAGTACCTAGCCGGGCAGCGGCGAAATGTCGTGTAACGGCAGTGTGTCAAACTGTCTTCATCTGAGGATAACAATCAAGTAATTTGGTTGGTTAATACAACTATCGGAAAGAACAAAACGAAAATTGAATAATAGGATAATATTAGGGTAACAGTGCCGCGGAATTTTAAGCTCTACTGTATTGAATCGGTAAGGACTTTTAAATAAATTTCTTTATCGTTGCATAACAATTTTATCTTGTTCTGAGAAAAAATCGTGACCACCTAACAGCGATGGAATGGCGAAGTGCCCCACCGTGAGGAGTCGCGCAACGACAGTTAGACCGCCAAGACCGTAAAATGGCATTCCGAAAATGTCAATCCATCCATGTTTCACTGCATTTCAGGCTGCAGACAAACATGCGTCTTTAATACCCAAGAATGTCAAGATAAGACCGAAAAGCAATAATTAATCTGACTATACGTTTTACATCTTCTACGTGTTAGATGCTATTGCAAGATCTGATGGCCTCAAAGCCAAATGTATTGCTTACAATAGAAGAACTGGATGAGGAAGATGGTCTTAGGCACATGGTTAGTTTCATTTCACTTGGTGGTCGTTTATCGGATAACGTGCCCTCACGCATGCAGAAAGTACTCACTGAATTGAGGCAGTTGTGGTGTTGGCAGGACGTCTGGTTATTGATTAAAGATCGGGTTTACACGGCAGCAGTGAATTCGGTCCTGTTACAGGGCTCCGAACAAGGCCGCTGAGAGCAGAATACGTACGGAGACTTTCGGCGTTCGAACACCGCTGGTACAAGGTTAATGGTTGTAAAAACGGAAACACTAAAGGTCGAACAGATGCGCTTGTTGGATCGGAATTAAATGCCTGAAATATCTAAAATCTGCGGAAAGTAAGATAATCGGGATTTGCTTACAACCGAAAGCAACCCAATTTATGACAAAAGTTTCCGATTCTTCGTAAATTTCCATCGCCCAAGTACTGAAATTCGCTACGGGAATTTTATTTTCTATCAAATGCTGAAAGGAACCAATCTAAACTACAGGTTGCCTTGTTTAGTCGCTCCTAGTTCTTAAAAACTAGTAGCTAGACCGCGACGAAACTCCCCGACCTCCAAACGTATGAGCCAGTCAAATTACCTCGAGGTCACTCTCTGCGGCTACTGTTTTGAAAGCCTCAGTGCACCTTTTCAGGTGACCCTCATGACACTGATGAGAATGACGGACAATTTGAAGCGAGACCACTATCATGACTATTTTGAGTTTATGCCACACCGCGAGTCGATTTACGCGAACTGAAAAGTCGCATGATCCGCAACCTCAATCGCGTCGAATCGGAGGTACACAGGCGTGTCCATCATCAGGATAATCATGTATCAGTGGTATACGTTGACGAGAGTTAACAAAACAAGGGAAATCGAGACTTGTGTGTTGTTTTAAATCAGAAGCACCTAGCTTATTGGTGTGTTCCCCAGTTGGGTTAATCAGCACACAGCATCGAGGCAGACAGTACACAGGAGCACGATAGCACAGACTGTACGCCGCAGCGCAGGAACACCAATTGAACCAGGCATCAGCGCGCCTAACACGATAAAACGGGGTGCGCGACCCCAAAGATGTACACTGACATGAAGCGTTCGGCCCAGTAA
The DNA here is from genome assembly GCA_008360955.1 of Fasciolopsis buskii. NCBI lineage: Eukaryota > Metazoa > Platyhelminthes > Trematoda > Plagiorchiida > Fasciolidae > Fasciolopsis > Fasciolopsis buskii. The sequence goes on along the minus strand of LUCM01009895.1, from coordinate 417,942 downwards.
GATACTAACACACACAATGATGTTGGAAACAATACTACAGACCTGGGCCCTTTACACCTGTAATTCCACAAAGGGATAGAACAAACGAAGGACCCCTTGGACTGGACAGTCATGCGGGAATTAGGGCGTGAAATTCGAACAGCTAGCCCAGCTAGCTAGAGCGAAAGATAGAACAACGGAAAATACAATAGGATGGTTGCTGGTGACCCAACGATACAGGGGGCAAGTCAGGTGATCCTCATCGTTTATATAATTTCGTAGTGTGATTTTGATCGAAAGAGAAAACAACCAACAAAAGAGCTGGATTTTGTGAACCTTTTGACGGTCATATAGAAAATTTCTCATCGTGCAATATTTGAAATATAATGAATCCCAGAATATCTCGATAATCATAGTCTTTCATAAGAAAAAAATAACAAATGAGATCTGCGACATCAAAAATGCTAGAATGGCCATCACCTAAAACACACACGATGACCATTCAAACTGGAAATTCAGACGGAAACCTTGCGGTGGATCGAGTGCTAGAAACTCAAACCTTGTATAGGTACACCTAGGAAATCATCCAACTTAGACAAAAATCCAGGAAAAAACGGGAAAATCAATGGATTTTTCGCCTAAGATGATCCTGAGTTGGACGAGTGCTACTGGCTTAGTTTTGCGTAGCAGCAATTAGGAGTACCTTTTGTGTCCAACACCGAGTGAACCCGTGAGTCGTACATTATACATTGAATAAATGACTCGAAATTCCGGTCACACAAAATAATGCAAATCTTCACGAGTCATGCGTAAGGGAGATCCGGTCGGTGTTCCAGGGGAACAAGGCCGTATTAGTCCAAATGCTGCTTTGACCCTAATTCTTGGGAATTCTGGATGTCTGATTACACACAAAAACAAGGTATTTGCGTCGTCAACTGAGCTTGTAAAGGTATTGCGATGGCAATGGATTGTCATCGGTCAAAATGTGGCCCAGGCATTTATAAAAAATCCGGCCGAAAGCCAGGTTGGCGCCTAAAAACAAATGGTTATAGTACGTCACTTCAAGGTGACTTGATTAGGTTTCATATCGTGATTAAAATTCCTGGCTTTCGCGACATTTCGGCTCCAAAATACGTTTTCGGGTGAAATTTTTATTGTAAAACTTGCCTTGAGAAAAACTATCCACGGCAGTCGAAACGTTTGCGCATTATATCTACCAACAACGCTGTGTTATTAACACTATATCATTCACAATTGCTGTTCACTTACACATTACTACAACTCAGGTCTCTCATAATTCATCATAATTTCTGCGAACACCTAATAGCGCATTTAGTCTGATCATCACTACCACCACGAAGCAAGTCACACTGTCTACTACCTTTCTCCCAATTAGACGTTGCAAAAGAAAAAATGAATGTGTAAGGTGGATAAGGAGTGGATACATAGGAGTGCGAAAAGAAAACAATACCTAGTAGTCAACAGTTTATTTGTACAAACACACATTTTCAGCCAGTCTGACTAGATGGAAAATGATAACCCGACCGTCACTGTCATATCCTTGGGTGTCTCCAACCAATTGCGTAGAGGATTATTTTGTTCCAAGCCAGAGACTTTGGTTGCGTTCGTTGTGTGTTCTTATTCCACACTGCCACGTAATATTTTGGCCTCTATCCAGTTCCTTCCACTATGCGAAAGAAGTAAAGTAAGACAAGGGATGAGAAAGGAATGTACACTGTGCGCAAAATTTTGATTCAAACACCGAAATCTAATAAGCAGGACACATTGTAGTAGAGCATTTCATGAACCGCACCAACTTTCGAATTCCCAAGGTAGTACAGATCACATGGAAATACATCCAATTCTACGGATAGTACTAATCCAACGGTAACAGAATAAAAACAAACAAGGCGAAGCAGTCTTCTGAAACTCCCAATCAGGGATTGATCCGAGTAAACAGCTCAATCGGAAAAAACGAGTGGAAGAATAATTGATCGAAGTAGATGAAATTCCACTCAGCTATGCCCCACTGCCTTGTGGTCAGGTTCTTGTCAGAACCAAAGGCTTTGGTTGAGAACCGTAATCGTTCTGCTCGGCGGCTGAACTTCCTAGCAGCACCCGTCCATCAATCTCCATGAGTTACACGCCCACAAATAATTCCATACTGCATCGGTTGTCGCGCAGGATGATCAGGACCGCGCTTCCCATTGCATCGAGTAGGATGGGTAGTGATAAATATGCTACTGTTCAGAGTGCCCTCTCTTTTATACAACCTGTCTCTTCTGTCTCCAACCCAATCTCTTAACCCACCCTGCCCATCCATAGTGTCCCCACAGAAAGCACGCCCGATACTCGCAACGTTTAACTGTCAAATAGTGTAGTAGGCGGTTTCCAGTCTGCCAACTCACATTTTCCCAACCCTCGTCAAACTCTAAACTTTGGTTCCTTCAATGTGCGCACTTTAATGTAGGATGGCTAACAGGCGTGTTTAGCTCTAAAAGTGGACTCAATCTCGATTGACGTCTACTGCGTCAGTGAAAAACGAATTCAGGATGCGAGTAGATTAATTCAACTACCTGTGCCAAATGTCTCATCAGGATATTTTCTTCGCACTTCAGGAGACGAAGCAGCTCAAGCGGTGGGTCAACGCGGTGTAGGAATAGTCTTGAGTGAGATGGCTGAAGCAGCCCTTCCAGACTGGATCCTAGTCAACAGTCGCTTGTGCGCCGTGAGACTGCAGAAATCAGTCGGCGTCCNATAACCCGACCGTCACTGTCATATCCTTGGGTGTCTCCAACCAATTGCGTAGAGGATTATTTTGTTCCAAGCCAGAGACTTTGGTTGCGTTCGTTGTGTGTTCTTATTCCACACTGCCACGTAATATTTTGGCCTCTATCCAGTTCCTTCCACTATGCGAAAGAAGTAAAGTAAGACAAGGGATGAGAAAGGAATGTACACTGTGCGCAAAATTTTGATTCAAACACCGAAATCTAATAAGCAGGACACATTGTAGTAGAGCATTTCATGAACCGCACCAACTTTCGAATTCCCAAGGTAGTACAGATCACATGGAAATACATCCAATTCTACGGATAGTACTAATCCAACGGTAACAGAATAAAAACAAACAAGGCGAAGCAGTCTTCTGAAACTCCCAATCAGGGATTGATCCGAGTAAACAGCTCAATCGGAAAAAACGAGTGGAAGAATAATTGATCGAAGTAGATGAAATTCCACTCAGCTATGCCCCACTGCCTTGTGGTCAGGTTCTTGTCAGAACCAAAGGCTTTGGTTGAGAACCGTAATCGTTCTGCTCGGCGGCTGAACTTCCTAGCAGCACCCGTCCATCAATCTCCATGAGTTACACGCCCACAAATAATTCCATACTGCATCGGTTGTCGCGCAGGATGATCAGGACCGCGCTTCCCATTGCATCGAGTAGGATGGGTAGTGATAAATATGCTACTGTTCAGAGTGCCCTCTCTTTTATACAACCTGTCTCTTCTGTCTCCAACCCAATCTCTTAACCCACCCTGCCCATCCATAGTGTCCCCACAGAAAGCACGCCCGATACTCGCAACGTTTAACTGTCAAATAGTGTAGTAGGCGGTTTCCAGTCTGCCAACTCACATTTTCCCAACCCTCGTCAAACTCTAAACTTTGGTTCCTTCAATGTGCGCACTTTAATGTAGGATGGCTAACAGGCGTGTTTAGCTCTAAAAGTGGACTCAATCTCGATTGACGTCTACTGCGTCAGTGAAAAACGAATTCAGGATGCGAGTAGATTAATTCAACTACCTGTGCCAAATGTCTCATCAGGATATTTTCTTCGCACTTCAGGAGACGAAGCAGCTCAAGCGGTGGGTCAACGCGGTGTAGGAATAGTCTTGAGTGAGATGGCTGAAGCAGCCCTTCCAGACTGGATCCTAGTCAACAGTCGCTTGTGCGCCGTGAGACTGCAGAAATCAGTCGGCGTCCGGAAGGATGGTGTTAAGCCCAGTTCATTTGTTATCTCGGCATACACTCCAACAGACTGCAGCATTGACAAGCAAAAAGACCAGTTTTACGGTGACCTCGTCACTCTTGTTCGGAAGAGCAAACGCTCTGACATTGTAGTGGTAGCAGATGATTTTAATGCATAAGTTGGAAAACTGAGTGAATTGGAGTCCTGTTTAGGTGGGCGATGCGCCTTGCCTGTTCAGCGAACAGATAACGGGAAAAGAATTCTCCAATTCTCTGTAGACATTCATTTATTCCCATCTAGTACGAATTTCCGACACAGTTCGCATCGCACAGCGGCATGGCGCTCTTGCTCGACAGGTGGTCTGAGTCAGATTGACCATATCGCAGTTAGCTACCGTTGGCGCGGTTCTGTCCAGAACTGTGGATCGTAATGGATCGCATACCTCGAACCGGACCATGCGTTAGTTTTAATGCGACTTTTGCTGCAGCTCAACGGCCATCGACGCAGGTTACAAACTCGATTGGCCGTCGAACGTTCGTCTGATTCGGCTGTTCGCAACGACGAACAGGAACAATCCAAGGAACTAAGAACTTCGACGAGCAGCAATGTAGACAAGCATTGGGATCAAATTAAGCAGGCTATGCATTTGGCAGCAGACTTCGCCTGTGGTCCTAGATCTAGAGTTCATCAAAGACACTGGATCTCGCAAGGGTCGTTGGGTCTAATGGAGCAAAATCGCCAGCTCCCTAACTGCAAGGAAGTGAATAAGATGCTTCGACAGCTGCAGCGTCAGTTGACGATAAGGCTTAAGAATGACAGCGAAAACTGGTGGGTTAAGGTAGCCGAAGAGATGGAGGGAGCGGCCGCTCCAAGTAACAGTCAAAGACTGCTTAGGCTTATACGTGACATTTGTGGGCGGCGAACTTCGGTTAGTGAAGTCGTGTGCGACAGGAATGGAGAGCTCATCCATGGTAAACAACAAGGGCCGGACTGTTGGGCAGAGCATTTCAAGGATCAGTTTCGCTGGCCACACGCTAACGTATTTTGGCCGACGGCCGCAGCTGCGAATCCTTGGGAGGTGTCACTTGATCCCTCAAACGGAAACGGAAGTGGATCGAATATTCGGCTTTTGAAGCGGAGAAAAGCTGCCGGTCCCGACGAACCTACCCCAGTTCTTTTTAAACTGGGTGGGTGGTGAAATTCCTTACCCTCTTGCTTCATGATATCTGGAACGAGAAGCGCATCCCGCTATCGTGGAGTGAGTCACTGATTACACCCATCCTCAAGAAGGGTACACGGAATGACTGCAGCAATCATCGTGGGATTAGTTTAATTCCGATTATTGCTAAGTTGTTAGCTTCGATAATGCTGCGCCGTTTGACGCCGATTCGCGAGGGTAATATCCGCGAACAACAGGCCGGATTTCGTCCAGGTCGAGGTTGCATCGACCAGATATTCACTCTCCGAAAGTTACTAGAAATGCGCCACATGCACCGCCATCCTACGATCATAGTCTTTCTCGACTTGAAAGGTGCTTTCGACTGCGTAGATCGACAAGCACTATTCAATGCTCTCTACCGGAAGGTATGCCAACGAAGTTCGAGAGCCTGTTGCGAGCATTGTACTCGCATGGTCGCGTGAGGGCATATGATGAATTTTCAAGTTCATTCGAAACAACTAGTGGCGTTTGAGGAGGATATCTCACCTCTTCATTTCTGATCAACTTCGTCATGGACGAGGTGATGGAAGATGCTTTAGGATTCCTCCAGGATGTAGGAGTCGAACTGGGAAGTGGAGGGAAGCTATGTGACTTAGATTACGCAGACGACGCCGCGTGCCTGTTCGAATCCGCGGACCATGCACAACGTGTACTAGGTAGATTTTCGAGGTCGGTTACTCGGTTTGGTAGGTGCTTTGCACCTTCAAAGTGCAAAGTACTGTTACAGGAGTGGACAACAGTAATGCCGAACTTGGTACTAGATGGAGAGGAACTGTCGATTGCGGGCCGTTTCACCTACCTTGGCAGCTGCGCATATCAAACGCTTGAGCAGCTTACGCTGGGCTGAAGCACTTGTGGCGTCATGTGTACTGTGCCGCAGTACGCTCAGTGCTGTTGTATGGTTGCGCCACATGAAGTGTGTGTCGGAGATGTTCGTCATTTGGAGGTTTCCGATCACTAATGTCTACGTAGTATCGCTAGGATTGGATCGAGTGACCGGGTGAATAATGTGGAGTTCAGGAATCTAATACTAGATGCCAATTCTTAGAATACCTTATCTCGGCGTATGAAACTTAGTAGATTACGCTGGTTTTGTCACTTGTTTCTCATAGCGAACACTCGTTTACCATACAGCGTTGTTTCCCCTTCACCTCACGTAGTGGAAAAAGTTATGCGAAGGTCAACAGATGACGTGGCAACGTGGAGTGAGGAAATGCACAGCGAACCTAGGTAAAATAGGTCTTGAGTCGTGGTTTGGGTCCGAAAGACGCATCAACTAGCGGTCTGTAGACACTGAAGGATATGGAAGTGAATCGTGAACAGTGGCGACCGTGTTGCCATTTTCGACCTAGTCAGCATGGTTGTAAAAGTATGCTTTTACGGCTACACTGTGTTCTGTTTTGTTTACTGAAGCATTGTCATCTTTTTCCACCTGTGTAGGCCTACTCCCTGTTCTCTGTGGCTTATTCACTCCGGTTATAGGAACATGTAGCACTGCGGAAAAGGCAACGGTCAGTGAGGGTGGCCTCGCTGTTTAACGCTAAACGCTGTTGATGATGAAGGAACGAGTATCGTCTGCTTGGAAATCCCCGGTCGTGCAACAATTCAACAAAACGGAATGGACTGCGGCACCTTCAGCTTTAGTGGAATATCGATTCCGAAACACAAGCGTTTCCGTATAGCGCATACATCTTGAGCTTTAGATACTCACGTGCTCTCTTTGTTCACCATGCTACCATCCTTCGTGAAGCAGCTACCGAGATAAATAAAACGACCTACGATTGTCAGTTCCTCTGCGTTAAGCTTTAAAGCACTGATGACCAGCCCCGTGAAGGCACTTGACACTTTGGATGTGATAAACATATTCCGAATGGAACTACAGTTGTTGTCAGTCTTACCAGTGGACGTTGCGTATATTCTGCACACGCATTCAAGTTTGTCTCCGTGATCTACGTCACAGCCTTTCATCACTCACCAGCTCGACTTCCTCCTCTACCTTGGAAACTTCCTGAGGTATTTCCGTCGATCCTCGTCAAACACTGCTGGTCGTTTCTCTCACGCGCCAATAAAAGTGTCAGCATGATGACCGCAGTTCGTTAAGAACGTTTCTGACGCCTTTGCGGTGACGAACACTCAGTAAAGCTATCAGGTCAACTGAGTTGGAGGGGCCACTCAGGTTAGGAGGAACTACTGTTTTCGGACGACGGCGTCAGCCGTATTTTTCAGACAACTGTGGAAAAGTAAAAATCTTGCCAGTGCGACCTTGAGCTGCACAGAGAAGCACCTAGGCTAACACCTCGGCAACTACCGCAACTAAACTAATTTCATTATGATAAATCCAACCATCGAGTAATCTACCCGAAGATGGGTACGATCAGTGACTCACTCTACCGTAGCGGAATGCGCTCCTCGTTCCAAATATCACAAAGTAGGTAACTGAGTCGATCGGAGCAACATTTGAAAAGACTGGGGGAAGTTAGTCGGAATCGGCCGCTCTCTCACGTTTCAGCAGGCGAATGCTCGACTGTTTTCAATTCACTTAAGTTATTCACTGTGATTTCCACGTTTAACTAACCATTAGGAAACTATGGAAACACCGTACAGCTAGTTCTTTCTTGTTAGGCATCTAGCCATTAGGCTGCTCAGAAGACTCTCAACGATATGTTTCTCACCATATGATGTTGCATCTATCCACCAGATTTGCACTGGCGTTGACACATAGCAGTCGAGCCCTACTAATAGACTACTCCTCTGCAGGTAACCTGAGTGCTACGAAGGCTTTGGACGTGATCTACAGAGCTTGACTATTTGGTATGTGTTATTAGTAGGTTTTCATTAAATTATACATCAAGACTCATAATGTTACAACTCCTCAGCTTTGGACGATCCAACTGGCTGGTAGAACTTCTCGTTATCTCTTTTCCGTGTTAAGGACATCTAGGTGTAGGGAACCATTGGTTTTAATTTATCGAACCCGGGAATCACACATTAGCCCTGTGGATGTAGTAGCGACACTCCGGTCGTCCGTAAAATAGCACTTTTTTGAGCTCAATTAATGACAAACTGATTCAGCATATGACATTAGTTAGTGCAGATTCGAAACGAACGTTGATTCGCAACAGCTCCAACAGTCGCTGACCAAACGTTTTTGCAGTATGGAGTCAGCAGTTGTCGTGACGAGTTAAGACATCGCACCACAGTTTTGGAGACCTGACTAAATTTGAACAGACTACTCGTGCGCAAACCATGCGGCCAGCAGGCATTCCAGATCATATATATATATATATATATATATATATATATATATATATATATATATATATATATATTGAGGGTAGCGGGTATTGACTCGTCATAACATACCCGGATAAGAGTTCAACATAGCTGTGACGACTTCGCACTGATTACGCCAATCGATAAGCGGAGCAAAACTTCGCAAGAAATAGTCGGTGAGTGCTGAGGGACCGAATTAGCCGGCATAATAATCAATCAGTGAGTGTTGCTCATCAAAGACTAACATAAGCTATTTGGTCTTCACTAATAAACGAAATTTTTGCCTCCTTGACTTGATCTTTCCCATCACAGTTGGTGAGAATTGGAGACAGCGACCACGAAATCGAATCGATTGGGGGGTTTGCGGCCGAAGTAGCGCAGACGTCTTATCACACTTTCTACGCTACGGAACATATATAGATAGATATGGCACAGATCGGTCCACAAATAGTCATCAGAACCACGGCGGAGGAAAACAACGGGAGGAAGGATGAGAAGAAACACTATGCAGAATTCATCACATCAAAACTTCCTCTGCTTCTACGTCATCGGTGATCCGTAATGATCCATGGTTCCTGTGAGTTTGATACCCAACCAGAAGTTGAGGGTTAACTAAGAGGATCTTTTCCCGAACCCTTGACAAAATGGCCTAACTCACAAGGTAGTAGAACGACTTAAGGATTTCATAACCTACTGAAAGGCGATAACGGCGCTAAGTCCATACGTTGTCCGGATAGGATAAGCATTCTGGGTACCCAGTGCACCCTTCCGCCATAAATGCCGGTGAGCATACAGCCATAAACCCGTTAAGCCGCTCGTGATCGGTTTGAAATCAGAGTTTACCTATCTACACTAGACAGTTTGCCGAAGGCCAGTCAAACCGGGCATTTGCCTTCGTCCATCTCCGCCACATGAAAGCAACACGTAGCACTTTCGTAGTAGAAGTTGCTTGAAGCATATGGTCATCTGGGAGTATTCCAAGAAAAAGATCCTGGCGAGTAGCAATCTTGGAGCTCAAAAACACCCACCCAGACCACATTGAGTTACAGGAAACTCACAATGTACTATGTTCGATTAGAAAGTACAATCTCCATTGGAGAAACCACCGATGTAGGACCCAAACCACCAATGACCTTGGGGAGTACAAGGTAATGTACCTTGGACAGTGCCCTTGAGAGACGATCGTCATCTGGACTGGAAGTCACGTGACAAGAGCATAATTTTAGCCCCAACGCTCCATGCCGATTCTTTGGTAGACAAAAACTAACTGTAGCTCGCAGATGGTCACCATGCCCGGTGAAATGAGATGCATTTTATCCCACGCCAAGCTTCTGGATCGCGATTACCGGTTTTCTCCAGTGGTGCACTGGGTCTCTGAAGCCATGGAACCCAGGACTAGGCAAGCAACCAAAAGTCTTTCATTCCACCAGGCTACACCAGACACGTTCAAGTTTTATGGCTACTACCCATTCAGCAAACTGTTCTGGTTTTACTTATTTTCTCACAGTGAACGAAAAGGCCAAAAGATCATGAAACAGAAGAATTATAGGAAGGTCGAAAGATTTCGAGTGCAAAAGAGCCAGTGGCTGTGACATTTAGCCATGCTTTCTAAATTCACGCTGACTCCGACGATTTAGTCTTATTCGACCTACTCAAGACGGTCCAATGGTTTGGGCCAGATCATTCTAATCCATCTTCTAGGCATTATTTGCCGCGAAAAACCGAAGTAGATCTGCAGACAAAGGTAACACATATCTCAACCTGTGTTCGCATTAGCACTTGAATCTAGTTAACAGCTGTAGACTTACTTAAGAGGCTCCCCGCAATGAAGTATTGACTCAAATGCCCCATTTATTTGCTGGTTCGCTTTAACAACAACCATTGGGTTACTGACTTCCACTATGCGCGTGGATCGAGTAACAACTCCAGACATGACGCACATCATTCAAAAAAAGGTTCGAATAGTCGTTCTTTGACGAAAAAAACAATGAACAATCGAGAGAAAAAACAAGAGAAACAATGGTAATCCTGAATGATGCATCAGCATCAGACCAACAGTAACACCCAGAGGCACTCATCTGTACACGCATGCCAACAATGAAATAATTTACAGAGATGATCAAAAGGTGCCATGTACGACAAAACATTGGAGCGGGAAGGTATAGGGTGCCACTACCACGCAGATTTGATCCATTCTGAAAAGCGGGGACTTATCAGATAACAGAAAACTGTTCCACCGCATAGCACTGCAATTAAAAGTGTGCGGGCGCTGCAGATTGAGGGAACGAGTCAACGAGTTGGAATCGAGCACTAATTGTAGTGGCAGTCGAAAGAGAGACAGAAGGGTGGAGACACAAGAAAAGGGTGATGAAACGGACGATTGTAGCGGTCATGATACAGTATCTTGAATACGATGGCTCCATTAACTGGTTACCCCTGGTAATACAGGCAACGACAACAGATGTGGTATAACGACAGGGATGAGTATCACAAGATTAAACGTAGAAAAATATCAAAGGTCATGACAGGCACTTGGTGGGAGAGATACGTAGAGAGTAAAAATTCAAGGGAAAGAAGGGAATATTGAGAAAGGATTGTTGACCTAAACTGAAAAACAGCGCATATGCGAAGGAGGAGCAACAAAGATCAATCACAGCTAGCTATGTACACGACTGCTGTAGGAGTACAACAATATGAATAAGTTGTTATCAGAGGGTCAATTCAGAAACAGTCAGTTCCAGAAGCCAGTTGGCGAACAGCCAAGAACTAGGAAAACAGAATGTATGTGGTTGTGCGGAATGGGGGAACAGGGTTGAGATGAATAGTAAAGTAAGATGAGTATGATGACAAAAAATGACCGACAAGCGCCACTATTCCTTACTGGCGAACTTACGACCTCGGCGCGAGAATCGAACTTCTTGCCACTCTTCTTCTTCTTCTTCTTCGCCCTTGTAACTACGTCGATTCGCCTTGGGCGGTTTTGAGAAATCAGGTTCCTCAATCGGCTTGTAACCGGGATGCGAAATTCCTCCTGGCTTGACAATGCCAGCTCCGGATGGTTGTTTCCCCTTCTTGGCAATAGTTCCATTCTTTTTTCCCGAGGACATATCTTTTGGTGAAGCCGCGATCGTATCCCGAATGGAGACTGTTTCTGTGTGGTTAGTTGGCACATTTTTCTTGTCTTTTTTGGTCTTTCCAACTTCGATCCACTGACCCTCGTCGACATCCGAGGACGAAGATTCCGTTCTCGACTGAAAGAGAGAAGTAGGGGGGAAAAGCAACAAACTAACTCACCTCTGGTTGATAAACCTTTGTTACATTTTCTAATGGAATGGGTTTGACATCTGTAACTTCTGACTTCATCACAGATCCAGTGGTTACCGATGCCTGTTTCTTCGGCGTGGTTTTTGTGTGTTTTGATAAGGATCCAGAAGTCGTCGCTGTATTTTTCGTGGAATTTACAACAGGAACGGGAGACACAGTAGTGGTCTTCTTTTCGTCCCCTCGCTTTTTGTGACTTTTTGATTTTTTCGACTTTGAAGCGGGTTTGTTGCAGAGAAAGTGGTAACAAACATAGGTAACCACCGCAAGAGCAACCGTACTTCCCGTGGCATACAGAATGTGCCACTGTTCCAACTTCTCAATATTCAACAATTTCCAAAGATACTGAACATCCATTTGATCTGATCGATGAAGCCACAGACAAGTGCAATGGAATTCTGAAATGAAGAACAACCAACAGTATCAGATCAACGTATTCAGTGAAAATAGGTGGCACGTAGAGAAAACCCGGAATACAACTTCCCATTATAGCCGAACAGGAGTCCCTGTCTTAAAGCGTGCCGCAGAATAAACACAACCAACACAACTCAACCAGGTCAAAACCCGGCTCCCTTCTTAAGAAGCATAACGTTCGCGATCGCTTTGTTTTCCCATCGTAACTCAGTATTTTACTACTATCCCAACCTTGTACCAGTTTAGATAATCATCATCATCGTTCAACAATAACCAGTACGGCAAGCCCCAGTGAGTACTCCTCTGGCCCGAATGACACGTTTCTAAAGAATAAATATGTAATGCGGATAGAAGTAGGTCTACAAGAGCGGAGAAAAAAGAATTCCGTAGTAGCCAAAACACGCAACACAATCACTTTGATTCCTTTCTTATGACATACCCGAAGCATGAGTGCAGTGGAATGAACACGTTCCATAGACACAAGGACCCAATACATCGGCAGAGGTGGCAACTATGAGCCAGAAACCTGGTGTGGTATGGAACCACATACGGCCTCACTGGACTAGGTGTAATAACGAGCCTGGTGACAGCGAGCAGCCGAATACAAACAAAGTGATCCACAGACCTGGGCTTAGAACCTCCGACATGTTCGGTGAAAGATGCTCAACAGTGTGACAACCAGACGGCAGTGTCACAGAGTGACTGTCAAAGGGAGGCTGCATTTTGACGTAGTGTGACAGCTTGCGTGCCTCCACGATCTAACGAGCTATACAGGATGGCTTACCTCAAACCGAAGATCCAATCATGCCTGGGAGGTCAATGGGTAGAGACTTGATGAAGTAGTCTCCTGGTCCTCCCAATTAGGGATTGATCCGAGTAAACAGCTCAATCGGAAAAAACGAGTGGAAGAATAATTGATCGAAGTAGATGAAATTCCACTCAGCTATGCCCCACTGCCTTGTGGTCAGGTTCTTGTCAGAACCAAAGGCTTTGGTTGAGAACCGTAATCGTTCTGCTCGGCGGCTGAACTTCCTAGCAGCACCCGTCCATCAATCTCCATGAGTTACACGCCCACAAATAATTCCATACTGCATCGGTTGTCGCGCAGGATGATCAGGACCGCGCTTCCCATTGCATCGAGTAGGATGGGTAGTGATAAATATGCTACTGTTCAGAGTGCCCTCTCTTTTATACAACCTGTCTCTTCTGTCTCCAACCCAATCTCTTAACCCACCCTGCCCATCCATAGTGTCCCCACAGAAAGCACGCCCGATACTCGCAACGTTTAACTGTCAAATAGTGTAGTAGGCGGTTTCCAGTCTGCCAACTCACATTTTCCCAACCCTCGTCAAACTCTAAACTTTGGTTCCTTCAATGTGCGCACTTTAATGTAGGATGGCTAACAGGCGTGTTTAGCTCTAAAAGTGGACTCAATCTCGATTGACGTCTACTGCGTCAGTGAAAAACGAATTCAGGATGCGAGTAGATTAATTCAACTACCTGTGCCAAATGTCTCATCAGGATATTTTCTTCGCACTTCAGGAGACGAAGCAGCTCAAGCGGTGGGTCAACGCGGTGTAGGAATAGTCTTGAGTGAGATGGCTGAAGCAGCCCTTCCAGACTGGATCCTAGTCAACAGTCGCTTGTGCGCCGTGAGACTGCAGAAATCAGTCGGCGTCCGGAAGGATGGTGTTAAGCCCAGTTCATTTGTTATCTCGGCATACACTCCAACAGACTGCAGCATTGACAAGCAAAAAGACCAGTTTTACGGTGACCTCGTCACTCTTGTTCGGAAGAGCAAACGCTCTGACATTGTAGTGGTAGCAGATGATTTTAATGCATAAGTTGGAAAACTGAGTGAATTGGAGTCCTGTTTAGGTGGGCGATGCGCCTTGCCTGTTCAGCGAACAGATAACGGGAAAAGAATTCTCCAATTCTCTGTAGACATTCATTTATTCCCATCTAGTACGAATTTCCGACACAGTTCGCATCGCACAGCGGCATGGCGCTCTTGCTCGACAGGTGGTCTGAGTCAGATTGACCATATCGCAGTTAGCTACCGTTGGCGCGGTTCTGTCCAGAACTGTGGATCGTAATGGATCGCATACCTCGAACCGGACCATGCGTTAGTTTTAATGCGACTTTTGCTGCAGCTCAACGGCCATCGACGCAGGTTACAAACTCGATTGGCCGTCGAACGTTCGTCTGATTCGGCTGTTCGCAACGACGAACAGGAACAATCCAAGGAACTAAGAACTTCGACGAGCAGCAATGTAGACAAGCATTGGGATCAAATTAAGCAGGCTATGCATTTGGCAGCAGACTTCGCCTGTGGTCCTAGATCTAGAGTTCATCAAAGACACTGGATCTCGCAAGGGTCGTTGGGTCTAATGGAGCAAAATCGCCAGCTCCCTAACTGCAAGGAAGTGAATAAGATGCTTCGACAGCTGCAGCGTCAGTTGACGATAAGGCTTAAGAATGACAGCGAAAACTGGTGGGTTAAGGTAGCCGAAGAGATGGAGGGAGCGGCCGCTCCAAGTAACAGTCAAAGACTGCTTAGGCTTATACGTGACATTTGTGGGCGGCGAACTTCGGTTAGTGAAGTCGTGTGCGACAGGAATGGAGAGCTCATCCATGGTAAACAACAAGGGCCGGACTGTTGGGCAGAGCATTTCAAGGATCAGTTTCGCTGGCCACACGCTAACGTATTTTGGCCGACGGCCGCAGCTGCGAATCCTTGGGAGGTGTCACTTGATCCCTCAAACGGAAACGGAAGTGGATCGAATATTCGGCTTTTGAAGCGGAGAAAAGCTGCCGGTCCCGACGAACCTACCCCAGTTCTTTTTAAACTGGGTGGGTGGTGAAATTCCTTACCCTCTTGCTTCATGATATCTGGAACGAGAAGCGCATCCCGCTATCGTGGAGTGAGTCACTGATTACACCCATCCTCAAGAAGGGTACACGGAATGACTGCAGCAATCATCGTGGGATTAGTTTAATTCCGATTATTGCTAAGTTGTTAGCTTCGATAATGCTGCGCCGTTTGACGCCGATTCGCGAGGGTAATATCCGCGAACAACAGGCCGGATTTCGTCCAGGTCGAGGTTGCATCGACCAGATATTCACTCTCCGAAAGTTACTAGAAATGCGCCACATGCACCGCCATCCTACGATCATAGTCTTTCTCGACTTGAAAGGTGCTTTCGACTGCGTAGATCGACAAGCACTATTCAATGCTCTCTACCGGAAGGTATGCCAACGAAGTTCGAGAGCCTGTTGCGAGCATTGTACTCGCATGGTCGCGTGAGGGCATATGATGAATTTTCAAGTTCATTCGAAACAACTAGTGGCGTTTGAGGAGGATATCTCACCTCTTCATTTCTGATCAACTTCGTCATGGACGAGGTGATGGAAGATGCTTTAGGATTCCTCCAGGATGTAGGAGTCGAACTGGGAAGTGGAGGGAAGCTATGTGACTTAGATTACGCAGACGACGCCGCGTGCCTGTTCGAATCCGCGGACCATGCACAACGTGTACTAGGTAGATTTTCGAGGTCGGTTACTCGGTTTGGTAGGTGCTTTGCACCTTCAAAGTGCAAAGTGCTGTTGAAGGGCTGGACGCTAACAGGGCCGAACTGGATGGACTGTGGACCGTTTCACCTACCTTGGTAGCTGCGTTTCCAACGGTGGTAGTTCAGCAGTGGAGGTAAACATGCGCATATCCAAGGCTCGGGCAGCTTACGCTGGACTGAACCACTTGTGGCGTCGGCCTGATATTTCACTGAAAGGTTGTGTGTACTGTGCTGCAGTGCGTTCAGTTCTGTTGTACGGTTGCGAGGCGTGGACTATGCGTGTGGGCGATGTCCGGCGGTTGAAGGCTTTCGACCATCGATGCTTACGTAGTATGGTTAGGATTGGATGGAGTGAGTAATATAGAAGTCGGGAATCTAGTATTGGGTGCCACTTCTGAAAATACCTTGTTTCAGCGTAAGAAACTCAGCAGACTACGCTGGTTGGGTCACGTGTTGCGTAGGGCAAACACTCGTCTACCATACCGTACCCTATGTGTTCCTCATAAGGAATGGGAGAAGCCATGTGGAGGCCAACAGATGACGTGGCAACGTGGGGTGAGAAAATGTACAGCGAAATTAGGTAAAGTAGGCGTCTCACGCCTTCGTGGTTGGAATCCGAAAGACTTGTCGACTTGCTGGCTGGAGACACTGAAGGATATGTCAGTGAACCGTGAACAGTGGCAATCGTGGTCATTTTCTGTGGAATCAGAAGGATTGAATGAGTGCGTTTGTACAGTTAGACTGTTTCGTGTGTTGGCTGCGGCAGCATCTTATCTTTTCCCGCCTGTGTAGGTCCACTTCCTGTTCCTCTTGGATATTCACTCTTTTTATAGAAACTTGTAACTCTGGGGAAAAGACAGCGGTCAGTGAGGCTTGCCTTGCTGTTTAGCGCAGATCGATGATGATATTCCGTTGGGTCATGGAGACGCGCAAGCCGTCACATCATGTCAAGATGCAGTCTCGTTGTAACGGGCAGTCTCGAAGAAGGAAACGCCAGTAATTTAGAGTCCATGTCGAAATGGATGACATCTATAACAAATATATGACGTCTTCTAAGTCGGATACAGACCTCGGTAAAAACAGGGCCTATAGAAGTCTTCGGCATTCATCGATGTGCCGTGTTTCCGCTAACTGAGCTCCCTCCAGTTTCTTGGAGCTTGCTAGGCATGTTATGTATACCTGATTGAACACGTCG
Source organism: Fasciolopsis buskii (assembly GCA_008360955.1). Taxonomy (NCBI): domain Eukaryota; kingdom Metazoa; phylum Platyhelminthes; class Trematoda; order Plagiorchiida; family Fasciolidae; genus Fasciolopsis; species Fasciolopsis buskii. The sequence goes on along the minus strand of LUCM01009895.1, from coordinate 401,005 downwards.
TACGAAAGGTACGCAAAGAAACGACGAGTCGCGCTAAGCTAGTGGATAGACATCAGTTTCTTTTGCTTTTCAGTGAGGAGGAAACCTACATCCCGATATCACGTTCAGAGTGAGAGGTATGCAGTGGTGTATCTTGCATGACAGTCGTCTACTTAGGCTGATCGTTCAATTGACACGGCGACTTGAAGAACACGACTAGGAACACTCAACGTAGTGCGCGACAACTTTCTTGTGAGGCTTTGTTCAGCGCTTTACTAGGGCCAACAAAGACGACATCCATACAGTGTCCGGTCGCTTCAAACTCTGACGTCCCGTGGAATGAGTGGCTTATCGAAACAGGGGCGAGCCCTACAGAATCCGTTGAATGGGGCTAAAACGTTCACTGGTGACCTATCACGCACTACATGCCAGACTCACTGGTTGAACGATGGTATCACCATGCCCTTCTTCTGATCCCATGGAAGTTCGATACTTTTATGTGAATTATTAAACGAAGCACTAACTGCTTTGGCAAGCACTCTTATCACTTCATGCAACAACGTTGGGGGAAGATTGCCTGGAGTCGCAGAACAGTGAGAATGAGAAACATACAGAAGCGGAACTGTCACACTAACCAGAAAGATGGGTCGAAAATCCGTTCCACGCACGTATCGCTGACGGGGTAAAAACGGGTGCACATATAGGTGCATATATGGACCAGTTTCGTCCCTATCTGGGGCATAACGACGAATTTCCAGTGGGTTTTAACCAGCAACTACGACGCTGTTAACCAGATTCGTTGCAGAGCTTAAACTTCTGAGCTTTTGACAATAAGCGTATCCCCAGTGGACGGTCTAGTGATATTCCCGGGCAACTCTTTGCAGCTGGGATTCTTTTTCAAACTGCGGAGGGCTTTAAGCGGGTGAAAATGGACCGTGGGTGGGTCCATGCATACATAAGTTCGAGGACCCTACTTCATATAACACTCCAGGTAATTTGCACGTAATTCTCGTCTGCTGGATTTCACGTTAATATTGCTTTTACGGCCGCAGCCCACTAAAGTCATCACGCCTGCGATGTCGTCCTCTTTGTGGCCTTCAGATAGTTCAGCTCAGTTCCAGTTCCAGTTCCCGTTCCAGTTCCAGTTCCAGTTCCCGTTCCAGTTCCAGTTAGATTTCAAGACTTTTCGGCGAAATGCCTGATAGTCCAGGTTCTTTCACCGAGAGCTCATTGGATCAGACGATGCCTCAACAACAGGAGGACGGAAAACCCTCTTCAGTTCCTACGAGGGAGGAGTCAATTAATGAGATGCTTTCCTATCAACCATCTCCTCAACCTCACAATTCACATACTGTCCTCTCCAAACACAGTTAGCCATGCATTTTCTAGCCTCCCTTTAAATTCACGCATTGACCCCACCGCAGTTGCTTCCTCCGGTAACTTATTCCAGCCATTCACCACTCGTGTGGCAAACGGTTTGCTCATAAACCCGGTTGTTGCGTGTTCTCGCACAACCGTTTTCCCGTTACCTGAAATAGGGCTCCACGGTGACCCTGTATCTCGGCCAGACCCTTAATGATCTTGAAGGTCTGTATCAAGTCACCTCTTTCCCTACGTTCTCCAGGAAGTATAAGTCAAGCGCCCTCGGCCTCTGCTCATGCCCCAATTGCCTCAAATGCCTAAAATACCGCGTAAAAACACGTTAAACCCGTTCCAGCATTTTACTATCTCGTACCAAATATGGTCTCTATGCCTTGAGATAGCATTCCAGTTGCTCTTACAGAAGCCTCGAACAATGGCAAAGGATTGTTAGGCATCCTAGACCCTACGGTCCTCTTAAGTTGACGTAAGGCACACCACGCTTTCTTGACCGCCTTCCAACGTTGCAGGCTGTTTGAAGCCGGTACTTACTACTATCCCGAAGTGCATTGCTTGCTGCGTCTCATCCACTGCGATCTGATGCTCAGGCAGACCCGTGTGGAGAAGGGGATTTGTTCTTCCTTCCATGGGCCGTTGGTACACGCGGAAGTTCAACGGAAGATTCCCGCTCACCGACCACTAGTAAATTTTATCCATACTCTTCTGGGTAGCCTCACTGTTTTCTATTCTTATTGGTTTGATGTCGTCGGTAAACGTGAGACAAGGATTTTCAAATCCATTTGCTATGTCGCTGACATACATCGAGAAGAGCAATGACCATAAGACAGACCTTTGAAGCACCCCACTTCGAAGCAATCCTCTGTCTGATGGACATTCCTAGACATACTTTCATACTTTATACTATCCATTTTTTCAACTTAGCTTCCACCCCAAAAGCCTTCATTTTCTAGTCAAGGAGGCTATCATTCACGGAATCAAAAGCCTTCCAAAAGTCCAGGTAGAGGACTTGTACATTTTTGGCCCCCGCCAATCTAACTATTACTTCGTGCGTGAAGCTTATCAAATTGGTCAGACAAGACCGCATATCCCAAAATTCATGTTGCTCAAACATCATTAACTTGTTGGCCTCCAGGCGATTGACTATCTTTTTGCGTATGACTCATTCTAGAGTTTTCAGCGCATTGCGCTTCAGACTCCCCGTTCTACAGCTGCCAGAGTTACCTCTGCCCCCACACTCATTCACAAGTATGACCGTCGACGTCAACCGATCCACGGAGCCTGTAAGTCCGACTGTCTTAAAGTGAATATCGTATTAATTTTGATTAGCCCTTAACCTTTGTGACCACTTGGACGTCACCCTTACGGTTGCAATGCTGACGGCCCTGACACTCCGCCACTTCAGCGAGAAGACAGTCCGAAGTGATAGAATGTTGAGTATATTTGAACAGGAGCGTGCGAGCGGAGAGTTCAGTAGCAATAAACTTTCGGAGAAAAGTGATCATTCTCGGAAGACGTTCCCCCAAGATTCGTTTCAGTGCCTCGTATCGCCCTGCGAGAACTCTACATTTCCGCTTGTGCCGCACTTCGCAAAGTCTTCGCTTTTGAATTGCTCAGACCACCCGGCACCCATCTGCCGTGGTTTGCTATCTCGTGCATTGCTGCACCGATGCTGTGCAGGCTGCACGATATATGCGATACAATTCTTGTGACCAATTATTGGCTCCGGCTCCCTTAATTCTGCTGACCGAGGAGCTCAGTTAATCGAGCTATGGCAATCTGAAAGGAGAAGTTTCGGGGTCGCATTTCGAACATCTTCTGCACTAGTGGGCCTGAGTTCAAACTCGATGCACCTGGCGAACCTGAAAAATTCTTATAACATTTCTGTTGCGTGGTATGTAAATTTATTCAGTGCATCGTCTTAACTATGTAAAGAACGCCGGAAAAATCATTAGAAACAGGTTATATTACTCCGTCTGTCACATTTCAACCAGTGGCATTCATCCCAGATGACGAAAGTTGTGATTCTTTAAATTAGATTTGCAGTTAAATTCAAGTAAGTTTGCACATCAGGTGGCGCTATTTACCCGCTTCCTGAGGTCTCCTGTCGCCGACGCCGTCACAGCGGTAAAGTATCCTGCAGTCGTATGAGCGGCTTAAAGAGCTTCCGCTGCAGCATAACCTCACTTCAAGAAATAGTTTGCGGCAGAGAGACTTTGTTTTCCATACCAAAACTGGTTACCAGTTGACGAATTTCTGATCCCTTGCTGGCTCTGCTACACATACTTTGGGATGTTTCAGAATTTTTGGCTAGAACCGATTTAAGTCCAGCTTCAGTCCGCGGCCATGGCTCTACTCGAATACCCGTCTTTGAACAGGCAGCTATCGTTAAAAACAAGATCGTCGCACATGTCGGTGGTAGGGCTAAACCCTCATGCCCACGATATCGTGCAATCGCAGCGGTGATTATATAAACGATACCCCAGAAGGGCCATTCTGAAAATGCACCCGTTTATTCGATAATCATGCATCTGAATATCAACAACCCATTTTTGACAGTTCACATGGACAGATCGCGTAGGGTTTGCGTCAGTTAGTTTGTTTATATCGTTCTTTTTGGTAGGCACCAAATTGTTTTTGTCGTTATTCTTGTTTGCGCTCGATAGACTTCAACTTTTGGCTCAAGTTGTGCAGTTTCACCAACCGTGCATTCGAGTTTTGCGTTTTTACACGTTTTTGTGATTGTTCAACTTACTGACATATAATCATAAGGGAGAGACTTGTTTTGATTTGGGATTTACATGACCATGACTGAGAGCTGCTCTAATGATCTGCATTGAAAATTTTCACCCTCTCGACCCGTTCCTAAACGACTTGCATCCGAACTGAGAGTATTTGTCCCGACGCTTGCTCGTGTTGTAGGTTAACTTCAGCCAGGACGGGTAGCAGGCCTAAGTCCACTGCCCTCGAGCTGCGCCCTGACCTGGTGGCTCAGACGAAACCGTTGAGGCCCTTTTGTTCATCGCGGAATAAAAGTAAATCACCTTACTTATATCGTATAGGAATCAACCTAGTCTCTCTCACTCCACCATGAGCTCCGGCACCAGCGCATGCTAATTATTTACATGCAGTTCCACGTCGGACGCATCTCACCTGCGAAAACGGTACCTATCACTCAATAGTCTGACTTCATATTCATAAATCCTATCGTTCTAACTGAGTATAGGGTTGCTTACCCACGGTTATCTCCTACTCAATCACCTAACAAATTACAACGCCGTCGCCAAAACGGTGTGGCAACCACAACCTGCAACCGTCTTCTAAAATAAAATCCATTCACTATCATACTCAACCCTACTTTTCATCGACTCTTCTCTGCAAACAAATCACTCTGGCCCGTTGAAATCACCTTGTTTCTGACGAACCCAAACGGTACCCTACAGATGAAATTACGCCAAAACCAGGAGTTCTTCCTTTCTCAATCCTCATCTTCGCAGCTCTGCCCATTTTAGACAATTCAGATCTCATACTATCTCCACGAACATAGAGTCCTGCTTGGTATGATTTCTGCATTTAGTGACCGTTTCATTCTACCATACCTGCCGGCCCCGACCATTTCTAGCTTTCAGCCACCGTCCATATATTTTTGATTCGCACTATGATTTCTAGTAACTTCCTGTTTGAGCTGCTCGTAGATTGATCGCTTCTTATTCCGCAGATGGTAGCCAGACCCGACCGTCGTCCGTATTTTTTCTCCCTTTTCCGGGACGTAAAGTTCTGTTTGGATGGAAACACTTACCCATGCTCTGCCAATTATCCGATCCCGGAAAGACGATGCTTCACTTACCGTACCATATTTCCATTCTTTTCTTACCAGCATGAGCACGTCGGCGTTACAACAGTGGTAGGGGGCGTGGTCATATCTACCGCTTTGGCCGGCGCACATCGGGCGGGCAGCTCGGCTGCAGCGGTGGGCGGGTGCAAATAGGTTGGCGGATTACACCTCCTGCGTTCCCCCTCAAACGGTGGCTTTCGGGTTGGGTGGCCAACACTCAGCCAGCATCACTCACTAGCACTGTTGTGGTGAACAGCACTCTAGCCCCTACGTGCACCAACTTGTGCTGGCTTCCTCCTGCTCCTTCCCTGAATTCTTTTGCCAAAACCCTGCAAAACGGACTTACGAAAAACAGTATTTTCATCAGCATCTCAAAACAAATCCCATGGAATAGTCCTGCGATTACACAATTTTCATACGCTGTGGCCGCCTTCCTTGCCCAGCGGACCGTAATTACAGATTTTTGCGTTCTCTAATGCCTCATATGATATCTAGTCTGATTTTGACTCATCTCTATCCCGTTACCACATCCACATTGATCTTCGTCTTCACCTTATAACTCTTCTGATTTTCGATGATCCCGGCCAACTGGCGGTGACAGCCAATGCCTTCCAGCCAAATTTTGAGCCCGCGGTACGCAACTTTGACTAGACCAATTTCAACGAACACTTGAGCTAGTGACTGAAAGATGACGTCCTCAGCCAAAAAGCTGCGTTTTCTGCTACAAGTGCAGCTGATCCACGGCAAAGCTTAAATCGGGAAGTCGAACCATCCACATTCGCAATGAGTTTCGAGACTGGGGTCTAAAATGCTCCTGCAGCTTCAACTCTTCGGACCCAAGTTGCATAGGCCAACAGAATGGTTGGGTTTCTCAACGTAACCCTTAGTTTGAACCGGAGATAAGGGAAAGTCTTCAAAAATACACGTTGGGCCAATTCTAGGCTATAGTTCTCTAATTTTTTCCAACGTGAGACGGTGAGGTATACTAGCATTTGAAAGCGCTCAGCGTGCATTCACAAAGCGGCTGGTAGGCATCCCGTCAAACTCCGGTTATAAGAAGTGGTGTGCAACGTTGGTTTATGAACATATAGCCTTGTAGTGCCAGAAGAAACTTTTCGTTCTTTAGCATTATCACCGAAAACACCTTTATTTTGGCTGCTCAATTTAAAACTCAAACTTCATTCTTCCTTCAAACGGCTGTGCGTACAATGCAACTGACGCGTCAAAAACAGGTGTCACTGCAAACGTATTTCTTGCGAAGCATTATTCCTTGCGGAATTCATTACCTCGTCGTCGACCAACGCCTTCGAAGACGAAGTCTGGTGGGTGTTGACCGTATCAGCCCTAATTAAGGTCTACGGCAAGTATCTCTCTGAGATTTGGGCGTGGGAATTTGGTTTAGGTTTACAGTAGTTACTTCAGTAGGCTTCTTAGAACTTAGCACTGAAACGGCAGCACCGCATGCTACTCTGATCCGGTGCAGCAGAAGAACGCCAGATTCGAAGATGGTTATTACCGTAGTGTGTCTTCTTTACTATCATTATTGTTATTATTATTAATATTATTATTATACCTGGATCAATTCCTCGCAGACCCCTTTAATGTTTACTTACTGTGATGGCGGAAGGGATTCAATCGTCATTTCGGGTATTACCACGATCAGTTTCTATCGCCACAGACTTAAAAGCAAAAATTCGAGGTGGCCCTTGCTCTTCTTCACATGCTCATCCTGGTTTGTACTCACTCGCCTAACTGAACCTAGTCAGATCTCGTGGAGTGACCATCCAAGATTCGCCTCCGGAAGTTGCCAAATACACATCGAAATCCTGCCCCTTATATCTCACTGGACTTTCATTCGAACTCCATCACCGGTCCCGATCACAATCCTTCGGTTGCCAGCATAACGATGTTTGTTAGCTTCGGTCACGTAGGCGCCTCAAACTTTAGCGTTTCCAGATTCAACCAGGAATGGTCTGGCACGGTCTTGATTTCTGCTTGAGTTGGGTCTCCACCTCCCTAGCCGAAACGCTTTCGTTACCGGAGCATGAGCTGGTGTCCCCACTTGAATCAACGAGTCAACTACCTTCTGCCACTATTCTCTGTTCTTCTGAGCAGTTTCCCTAAAATGCGTTTTAGACAGTTTTTCGTGACTACCCTCGTCTGGCGACCGAGAGCTTGCCCAATGTGGGCCTTTAGCCGCTTGAATGAGGTGATTGGAGCTTTTGGACCTCTTACCTTTCCTGAGTTTTACTAAAACTAGCGCCTATTCGTGCATGCATGCTCCCCTCATTGATGTACTCTGACATAAAGCTGAATCAGTGTATGTAGAAACTACGCAACGAAACCCAAAAGCATCTAATGTTATGGTCTTTATGTTCCCGATGGCATTCTAATGGGCACTCTCAAAAATGATGTTCTCTCCTGCAATATGATGGCACGGCCTTGCCACTGATTAAGGCTTCTTAAAAGAGTGTTCAGCAGATCTTGTTTAATACCATTTCGATTCACCAATCTTTGTGTTTCAAAGCAGATTTTAGGAGTCATTACCCCGCAAGCACTTTGCACAAGCTCACGAAAATCACCCCAAGACAAAACATGTATTCATAAGGAGGCCCTTGGACTGCATGCCGGTGACAACCCAAAACAGTTCCATTGAAAAAAAGTTCACCTAAATTACATGGAGCGGCGAGGATCTCAACATACAAACCGGTGCATTTGGCTTCAACTCTGCCGCAAGCAATTTTTAACTCGGACAATTCATCGCTGTCTCCTTTACCACGACACCGTTAAAACGTCAGCTTATATTCCCTTCTTCTGCCATTATCGCAGTAGGTTGCAAAGATCCAGCCTCTGCTCATGAGCCTAAAATATCTGGCATGAATGGAAACTCACCTTGCTCCATCCACACACCTAAAACAATATTATCGATGAGGAATTCGCGACTACACCCTCGACACGTAATGCGTTACTCCCCGGCGGAACAGGCCGTGTCATCAACCCAGTAGCTAGCTACCAAGACTCCTTCTATTTTTACCCTTGGGTAATTCTGCCACCCCAATGTCTCAACTCCCTTGCTCTAACCGAATCGATTTCACTCTGCCTGTCTCTCTTTCCCGACAAACGAAAGACCATCACCGAGAGAACATATTTACTGGAAGAAAGCCGCAGACTTCATCATAGATGCAAAAGGCCTGCTGTGTGCTTTCAAAGGCCTATGATGTTGCATCAGATTGGTAGGGACACTTTTTCCACGGCATGTTTCCACAATCACATTGACTCGATCACCAAACTCAACTTACAGTCTCTCCGGCTTAGACACATGGACCGTATCTTGTTCCTTTAATGTCTCTTTTCCGTCCATACATACCCAGCCCAAAGATTCCTGTTCTCGCCCTCTGTCGTGAACCACGACCACCTCATTATCTCTGCCCCCAAGCCACTGCTCTTCTTCCCCCCTCCAAATTTATCCTTCGGGAACTCTGGGTTATCGCCATACTAGCATGATAAATAATGTGTTCTGCCCTCCATTCACTTAAACTCCATATTTTCCCCCTGAGACTCCGTCAACGCCCACTAAAGCAGCCTTATGGCTATCTGCTGGCTCACATATTTCCATTACTCTTGGCTATCACGTACCACCTCTAGTTTTGTGCAACCCTAAGTCTTCCCCTTCCTAGGAAGCAAAGCCCCTTCTTTTTCTCTAATTTACCGTTGATCTACCCCAAATAAATAGCCCCTTAAAAAGCTTTGCTGCTTCCGCCAACCTGAATATCATCTTCATTTAGTTCTGCCTTAACGAGAATATACCTAAAATCGTAGCCTCCCCTGTGGGATACCAATCTTTTGGAGATAGTTCAAACTAACGGTGGCCCTGTCGACGTTAGGCGGAGCTGTGAACGTCCTTCCTGAAGCATCTCACACCCGAACTGATCCAACAATCCAAAAGGTTCACTACGAAGTTGTCGTATTTTGTTTTCCATGTTGCCTGTATTTATCGTCCTCCACCCCGAAGTGAAATAGAGCTCTCTTTCTTAATGGATGCATTTGCTCGCTTCCCCTCCCTCCCATCAACGTCCAAACTTTTGTCGGAGGCTTCATTTTCCTTGGAGTATGCTGATCCACGATGATGGTTCCACGAAACCGAACATATTTTGTCTCCCGCCTACATTGCAGGAGTTAGGCTCAGCGATTACAGCCATCCACCACAAATAATATATTGGATCTCATTCACTCACATACTGAACAACATTTCCAGGTTTACATTGCAAGCAGATTTCCAAAATGTGGCGGCGGGTTATTTCATGGTAGGATAGAAATCCATGCTTCACTCTCCATCAAATTATCCACACAAATCACCCGCGTACTCTTGACTAACAGTTTCTATCCTCTACGGTATGCCGAGTTGGCTAGAAAGGCTTCGTTCCGGCAGGGAAATTTCATTACCGTATGGCCAGCAACATTCCAGAACTAACCGTAGACGAATAGCTGACCAGAAATATTTTACAACTTTCCTCCTTGAGGGCCAAATAGTTTAAGCTACAAAGTCAGTTTTCCTCCAAAAATGAATTTTAAAATTTTATTGTCTTGCATTGTCTGTCGAATGCTATCTCTCGCCTGAGTGAACCTCTCCGTCAGAAAAAATAAACTAAGGGCTAAGACAGAAATCCACCCCTTAGAACTTTTAGAGCTGTATATAATAACATCAAATCATTACGAGCTTTCCGTGCATTTCCTTCTTTAGCTGGATGGTAAGCCAGTGAAAACCCCGGGAGACAGCTGAGGCACTTAATCAAAATCTTGGATTTTCATGTCTCCAGCAGCAGTCAATGGCTCACTGCAACCACCGAATGGCAATGACCTAGCCTCATCTGCTGCATCCTTCGATATTTACTTTGCTGCATGACACCTGACCAGTTTCAGGCCAGGAACCCCCTAGGTCGTGATGGAACCTCAAGCAGCTTTAGTCACCGGTGGCCCTGACTTACATTTACTATTGCTCGACCCATTCACAATTTCAGCAAACTCAGTCGCGTTGCCAATTAGCTGGGAGAACTCTCTACGAAGTGGCCGGAAGTAAAAAAGATCTTTGACTGCTATCAACATGGCGATGGGAAAGGTTGTCAAAACTTCCATCGTGGAATACCTCTTAATTTCCAAACTCGGCTCCGGACAGCTGAGATCATTCAATCCGGTTCCTGCTTTATTTCTCATTTTGGTTTCCTGGACTTACTAGTCAACTTAACGAATGGGGTTGGGCTTTTGCATTCATTCACCTCAATATGCCTGCCACCTTAAATTTAAAGAAAGCTCATCCGAACCATCAATTCCTTTTTATTCTGGCTACCGTCTTACTTAACCCAATGATCCCAGGTGGTCCTCACTGACCTTATCAACCCTAATCCCAGATCTGTTGATAGTAGCGTTCTGCAGGGCAGCGCACTTGTTTCAATGACATTCCGCATGTACATGAATGAAGCGTTAAATCCAATGACTCTTTGTGTCCTCTTCTGTTCGCTGGTGGCATAAATCTAGTTTAGCCTCCTAAGCTTAATGAAGTCACTACTGTGGTCAGAGAAATCAATGCTGGTTCGTCTGATTTAGACGGATGAAATGCCTCCTCGATTAAGAGTTTCTCTGCCGACAACGGCGAGATACTCAAAGTAAAGTACACACTACCTTTGGATTCAGTTTCGCTACACGGACCTCCTGTAGCATTTAGACCCAAAGTTCTTGACCTTGGTCTCAATCATTCTATCTTTCTTAATTTTCTCGGTGCCCGCAGTTATTCAATCTATTAAAGATAGGCAAACCACATATCTGATTTTTCTCGCAATGAAAGTATCGGAAGGCATCAGCTGCATTTATTAAATGCGTTCCAAAATCCCCTAAGTGTGGCTGTTTGATATACTCCATTGTGCTAACGTCGGACAGGAGTTCCACTGAATTTATTCAGATGAGTATCAATAAGCAAGTGCGGGGTCGGTCAACGGCTTTGAATTAAAAAGAACACCATTCAGTCCTCAAACATGAGCCACTTTGGCTACGGCGACTGAAAATTTGCTTGAATGTTCTACAGCCTGATGAATAGACGTTCCTTCTCCACCCGCCCATTTATATTCGCCTCCATCAGTCCCTGCCTGCTCCACCACAGATCTCCAAAATTCCTTGAGGGGATTGCCGGAACCTCCTCAGGGTCGCAGACATGTCAATATCATGGATATGTCTCTCTTCTTTTCCCATCCACTCCCATATTTTTGGCCCTTTCATTTACTAATTTATGTTACCTTTGTCAATCACCATAACCGTTCAGCTGGAGAACTTTACAGGATGTCATTTCCACAGTGATTTCATACTGCCTAAGTGCACCTTGAGAACCGCTCCAGGTCAGTCAAAATGATCGAATAATCAGGCAGTACGGAAACAAAATGATGACATTAACTGGCATGATTCGCCAATAACAACTTTCGGACCCTACCAAAAGTCTCCTCAGAACTAGAGGCCGCATGATCTGATCCCCAACGGCAACTTGCCATAGGCAGACAGATCTTTCCGGCTACTCAGCTTGGCCTTACTGCAACCAACAAACCAATCACATGTACAGCAAACCTTTGAAAAGCAACAACTACAAATCCCCGCCGCTCTATTATCGTCTTCAGTGCAGATATCTTCTCCAATTCACCCTGGGGCTAATATTCCCCCTGTGCCTGCCAACAATTTGATTCCCAAAAAAAGAGGCAAACGTGGCTCAACCTCACTTCACACTGCCTTTGAATATTTTACTGAATTTATTGCGCATGGCTGTTCATTTGCCGCCTTGCATTTGTTAAAATTTTCTATCACCGCACCCTCAAGCAATAGTTCATCACCATGCACATCATTGTTCTTCTGCGTTGAACACTTTCAAATGGATTTTGCTTATTTCCTTGGCCGCAGAATCCAACTTACAATGCATGACTTTTGCTTCTACCTCTGTTTCGATGTCACGCTTTCCTCGGACTTCTTGGTCATTTCATCCAGCCTTTTTAGACCGGTTTGCAAATTTTCCATCTGTCATTAGTGATTTTTGGCCTTCTTTGTCGCAGATTGGCTTCCACGAGCGCTAGATGGATTTGGTAAATTTTGAAGGCTTCGGCCACGTCTTGACATCTAACGCGGTCCTCCAATGGAAATTTGGCCCGCAATACTCAATGCTGGTGTATCTAAACGCTAAGTAACGCGCTAAATGGAACTCATGTTTACCTGTAATGACTATGTGTACTCTTAACTGATTCGTCTTTCTGCCTGCCTCATTGAGTTATGCTCCCCGATGGGTTGTGTTACATCATCGTAACGGTTGATCGTGCAACCAAGCACGCCTCTCGGAGTTTTCCAGAAGCGTACCATATCACAACCTATCCACCTATAATGTCCTCCGCTAGTCCTTATCCTCTCCATCAGATTTTTCTAACCATTCTTACAGACATTGCTGAATTCGCCTTAAGGTCACATTTCTTTATTGTTAATCGTCCCAAGATTTGGAAATAAAAATTCTCATTGCCATTGGCTGCACACAGAACCACAACAATTTTAAGGCTTCCTAAAATGCTTGCCTAAGGTCACCCAATCCCTCCATCAACCATAGTTCATAAACGTATACTTTTGAGCCAGCCATCAGCTTTTGAAAACCTTCCCTGACTCCCCTCCCTAACCGGAAACCAGCACGGCGAAATGTGGACCAGGCATCAGCAAATAAGATAAAAACATGGAATTGGAGGCAGGCACGGGACTGGCGTCCCATGCAAGTTAACGCCCTGTTCACTTTATTTTCCTCCAGTAGCCCTTATCCAGTCACACTTATTTGAAACGATCAGTCCAATTCCCCTGTCCCAGAAGCATCCATTAATTTGGCGTTTGCTTTTCTCCTTCAATGTTTCCCTTCAAGCCAACTCTACTGTCACGTTTGCATTTACACCTCCGAGCCTTTCAACCGAATCGTCCTTTTCCTTATAAGTCATTATCCTCTCACCCGACCTGACTGAACGACGCTGTGCCAGTCATGAAACGCGATCAGGCTCTATAGTGTTTTGTTCACACTCCAATGCACGTGCTCCATAAAACCAAATGTGCTCCTCCTTTCATTGCTCATCAATGATTTCCGTTCCCATAGCCCCATGCAGCGGAATCCATAGGTGAATGAGCAACAAATCCATGGCTTGCGAACATGGGGGAGCGATTCTCCCCCAGCAATTGCGAAATAATTGTCAAAAACGCGGGAACTTATGATGCCCTGTAGGAGCCACGGAAAGTTCCTATATAGGATCAACCACTCATCTGCCAGGAACCATAGACATGATAAATGAAACCGGCCTGTAAAGGAAACGGGACAAATACTTCACTGGATTTGTTTCTTATCAACCTAGACCCGATCCTGCGAAGGGGGAGACCCCGTTGTTCACCGGATATACCACTGGTTCTTAAGCTATAGACGTTGTGAGGTAATGGCGGATTTGGCTCTTCACATATATTTATAGCTTAATCACCTAAATTCCAATTCCACCTACACTGTCTTCCGTGTCGCATCCAGTAGGTACGATCACGTGCTCTACAAAACATTTAATGTAGTCACTTTCAAACTTCTTATGACCATCTTCACGTTTTTTGTTTTCGTGGGCATATGTCTGCCACCATACTCTCAAGGATGATTCGTGCCAATATCACTATTGAGCTTACCCTCACATTTTACCCGCGACGAGTTTATTTAACTTCTTCCATATTGCTCTGAGTTGGTGGGGCCGAACAACTCCGCTTTTTCTCTTCTTGATGCCCTCTGAATGACGGTTCCTCTTTTATTTTCCTTTCTTACCATTGGGACTTCTCTTCTACTATTAGCCCTCACCTTTTCTGCTCTCTTATCAAGGGCCCAGATAACATTCGCCGCGTTATCTAAGGCGTAAGTTTCGTCATACCCCCAAATTTCTAATTGGTCTTTTTTCCATACAACTGCATCTGAAATCGCAGAATGAGCACATAATGATATAATCTGGACAGTGCTTGAGATTAACCCTCACTACAAACTAAGTAAATGAAAGAGTTCAAACCGTTTCTAGGGTGGATTTACCCTTAGCAAACCAGTATGGCCAACGCTGTTCAAACCACAAGTGGTAATACCACGGATATGTAAACCCCATTTTTCCATTTGCTCCCATACATTCCGACCCCCGCTCACCATAAACCACAAGGCAGAAAATTTGCCAAACTGCCTTTTCTCATTCATTATTTCAGACGGTCAAGACGCACCGCTGAATGGCCATAAACTAGCCCGTCGGACTTACCTCCCTGGTGCTGATTTCTGACCGGACATTAAAGCTTTGTGCACGATCCTCAAATGCAAAATAAAAGTCGACGTTAACCCCTCTTCCTCGCACGAGGCACGGACATGGATCCGCCCGGCCATTGTGAATTCCATGAGAACTCGGGGACTGAATTCTCGTCCTCAAACAAACTTCCATACTGAGGCATGCACTATAGGTGACCATTTCTGTATGCAAAATATACCTTCCGTTCCAACCTAGTCGCCATCACGTCAGTAAGTGTGATACCTTTACTTCAAATTAGTTTGTTGTCATCTTACCTATCAGAAGGCTCATAACGGTAAAAATGTGCACAATTTATCATTCCTAACATTAACATTTAGTCCGCTCATGGAGTCATATATTCCAATCATATCGAGTACATCCTTTATTCATTTACGCATTCTAAAATGTGTCTGGGACTTATTCCAGCAGAAATCCGTTTCACTGTAGTTTGTCATGAACTGTATCCGTAATCAGGTCATGTTTTGGGTTCATCCATTTTCCTTCGGCGCCTTTTTGTATCATTCTAGCATTGGAGCTTATTATTATTTTCCTCCCTTAATTTAGTTTCATTGAGAGACCCCATTTCCGCATCTGCAACGTTTGTTACATCACCCCTTCGATTTGTTCCGGCATACTACCTCTTCTCAAACTGATTTATTTGCCTTACTTTCAGATGTGCAGGAGTGTATATTGAAAGATTTTTGGCTCTTGCCGCTGGGGACGGTCTGTGTAGTTTCGGCGACAAACTATTACTTACTGGCGCCTTCAAATGTGCTTTGCATTGATATGCTCCTTTTGCAGGAGCTTATAACCCTGAGGTAGTCTGGCAACTCGCTCGTTTCGTTTTCAACAGGCAGTTAATTCAAGCGGCTTGCGTCCCTTAATCTTACTGTCTTTGCAATTCTCTAAACCAAATGATCTTGACCTATTGTCTTGTTATTTTCACGCATGTGCGAAAAGTCGATCGAGTCGCAAACGAGCGTGCGCAGCGAATGTTTACCAGAAACCTCCTTGGTTTCCCATCTAGCCTAAGCCAGGGGGTCAGAGGTTGGCCGCTTGGTCTTAATGCACTATGGCTTTGTCAATTCATATTGAACCTTGCATTCCCCTTTAATCTTTGTCATTACGGTGTTCGTTTTACCATAAACGTCATACATTTTGCTGGTAGTCCCCCATGTCCACTTACTACGTTAAAATACCCCTGACGTGGCTATCGATCAGGGCAAATCCTTCACTGTTGCTCACTCTAAACTGTGAAACCAACTCCTCAGTTCCCTGCTGTCATGCTCAAGTTTAGCTTAGTTAAAAGCTCAGATGGCAAAGCTATAGCATCCCCACCTCTTAATTAACCTGAAACAGGTTGACATTGGACTAGATAAGGCCTTTGAATGTGGGCAAGATTTCTAGCTAATGGCCGAGTCTCTCCAAATTGAATTCTAGGAATTCAGCCTCAACCTTAACTGTTCTCTGCCCTGTTGTATATTGGTGCATGATTATTGACACCATCGGGATTGGGGTGTCGACCATTTTTGTAACGTATTGCTTGACCTCACATGAGCGATTGTACTTCTGAGGAGTAATCCAAATTGATTGCCGTGTGCTCTTTCGGTCAAGAATTCTTATTTTTCGTATGTGAGTAATTGTTACTATGAAGCGCAACAGTCACTCGCCCACAGAGGAATCGCTAGTGGGGACGATTCTATAGGGCTTTTTATCAAACGGTGATAGTATGGCATGGTTGAAGAAGTACGGAGATATTTCAGGGATTTCCATCTACAAAGATTTTTACGTGGTGCAGTTTGATTCGGACCTAGAAGCTGCCGTTGCTGTTCATTGTGAAAATGATGCACAGTTTTTCGGTTCAACAGTCTCCGTCAAGCATGCTGAGCCTGGAATTATGAGCGCTTTGCGTCGTTCAGGAACCCAATTGATCGTTTCTATGCTAATCCACGTCGTTCATTTCAGCCGTCTAATACCCGTGATAGGAATTATAGTGAAGAGCATGATCGTGACAGAGAACGTGATTCGGATCTCGACGGACAGCGCGATCGGAAACATGGTCGTCATCACGACGAGAGCCCACCGGACAGGTGGAAACTCTGTGACAACCGTTTGCCTCGTCACGATCTTGAAGTCCGGCGTCTTCGCGAGGCGATGGACGACATGTGCATCCCCTCAACTGACTTTCGGAAATGGCGGGCACCGATCCCAGTTCTGCGAAACCTGCTGCAAGATCATCTTCATCAGGTCAAAAACTAGGTGCATCACCTCCACCGCCACCATACTCAGTGGCTATCGTTGCCGTGCAACATGATCTTGTTCCATATGCGGAAACAGTCGAAAAGCTTGCCCTTGGGGGTTCGCGGACCCACACCACTGAGAACCCATATCGCGGTTCTTCTGTCTGTAGAACACCTAACCCCTTGCCAAGCAGATTTGACCCGTGATGGCGTTCCCTTTACCATCATTTGCACCACGACAATTTGGTCGCATGGTTCGTGCACTTCACGAATTTTGTATGTACCCACACAGCAAGAATATCGTAACATGCCCTTGGATGACTCTATGACTATATTGCAAAAAGAGTGTGACACATACCTGGCTGCAGAAAAGGTCGGCGGATACTTTGATTGCGACCGGTTTATCAGAGGAGAAGCTATGCTCTGATCTGGGTTTATCACCTGGACAATCAGAAGACAAATTTCGAATCAACGGAAGAAGCATTACAACCCGACTGCGTGCCTTCTTGCTGCGCCTGAGCGCTCCGGTGACACTTGGAACAAAGGCCATCGAAGTTAGGACTTCTATAAAATCCACAACGTTTTCGACACAGTAAAGGTACGTTCTGTTGATTGTTATCCTCCATCTTTAATAGAACCATAGTCTCCAGGAGTAATAAAATCGCCTATTTGTCCAACGGCATAGGGTTCAACAATAAGCCGAACGCCAACCCAGAAGCAGGGAACACGTCCAACGACCGAACCGACCGGATGACTAAGGGATTTTCGAACCGGCCTTTCTGCAAGTTCAACTGTATCTGATCCAGGCGGGAACGTGGAAGAAGATCACACATTTCTGGCGCCCTCACGAAACATGGCCAGCTCGCTGTGCATGCTGGCTGATTCTCAGATTCCGAGCACCGGAGAACTGCATGAGATTGCCACTTTGCGCAAGTGCGCAAACGACGTTTGGAAGGTCGTCGGTCTGCTGATTCATGAAATGGAGCTACCATTGATCTGAATTCTCGCATTCTCAGTACGCTATACCCGCCAACCTCAGTCGGCAATTCAGCAACTCAAATGAATTCGGCTGTCGATTCGATTGACACAAATCAGGCTGGCCCATCTACGAACACGTCACGGGATGCGAATGATCATCAGACATTAAGTCGTTTAACCGGTGCACTACCTAATCCGGCTATTCAGCAAGCCCTAGATACCTTGATGATGATTCCTGCAAACCAGTACCCCTAGCCTGTTCCACGTCCCATATCGTCAACTGCGATGCCCACAGCAGTTGCATCATCACGGATAAAGCAGCAGCACCAACTACAGCAGGCATTCAGAAAAGGTGTTAGCCAAAATATGTCGCTTGATCGAGCTCCCAGAGCACCTGTTTGAGGAAATCGGATGCTTTACGCGTCAAGTCCCGGACCAGTGAATTCGGGTAGGTTAGAGCTGAATTCGTTGCATCGTAACGAAGATACGCGTTACGGAAATGGTGCTCGGGAATCGATGGGGGATTATCCGACTACAGGACTCCCATCATTATCCGTACATGCTGCCTAGAAACATCGGCAACGCAACCGAAAATGTATGCTAATGAATCTCTAAAAACTCACAGGATTTTCACCAATCAAGTGGTGTGAATCAACCGGAATTGGACAAATATAATCAAAATATGCGTGCTTCAGGATCGAATCTCTTGCGCCCCAAGGACGATTCCCACAGTAATTTATTGGGTCAGGTTGTCGAAGAGTCGGCCCCACAAGCACCATCATGGCAACAACGAAAAAGAGATAAACGGGGTGATGTCGGGGAGTCTGGTGCCGATTCCAGCTCACGTGACACCGCTAGTACAAACGGCGCGGGTGATCGGAACCCAACAGATTTGATGGCGAATTCGGTTGCACCAGTCGTTCACGTGGCTGAGCATCATCAGCACACTTGTGATTCAGGTTACGAGTCCACAGTTGCGTGCCTGTCTGCATCCGATGCTGCTTATCAGTACCCATTTCC
Source organism: Fasciolopsis buskii (assembly GCA_008360955.1). Classification (NCBI taxonomy): domain Eukaryota; kingdom Metazoa; phylum Platyhelminthes; class Trematoda; order Plagiorchiida; family Fasciolidae; genus Fasciolopsis; species Fasciolopsis buskii. The sequence continues at coordinate 382,241 of LUCM01009895.1, read as the reverse complement.
AGCTGGGCAACACACTCCTCACTCAAATCAACCCTTTGGGTAAGCCTACCAGTTACCCTGTCATTAGTTTCCCTCCGTTATCGTAGATTTAAGGTTGCGGACAAGTTCTCAACTTGGTCCAGAATATTGGTAACGACTACTGCCTCGAAAGCTGACTTGTTGATACGATCGAGGGCCGTACCGGAAAAGATTCCATGAGTGCATATGGCATAGACACGTGATGCGCCGGCTTCAATTAATTTATCGGCAGCCGTGCAAATAGTGCCACACATGTCGGCCATATCATCAACGAGAATCGCCACACGCTGACTAACGCCACCGACAAGGACCATTCGATCCACCTGGTTGGCTCTTTTACGCTCTTTATGAATCAGCGCAAAATCGACATTGAGTTGATCTGCAATAGATGTAACCCTTTTGGCACCGCCAGCATCGGGACTGACAATGCAGCAATCTTTCCATTCAGATATGTTTGTTTTGATCCACTTGATAACCGCCGGTTCTGCGTAGAGGTTGTCCATGGGAATATCAAAGAATCCTCGAATTTGGCTGGCATGTAGGTCCCCTGTAATGATGTGATCAGCCCCAGCAACCGAGAGCATGTTGGCGACTAACTTGGCCGATATGGGTGCACGGGATTTATCCTTTTTATCTTGTCTAGCGTAAGGAAAGCATGGAATGACTGCAGAAACCCGGCAGCTTGACGCACTCTTGCACGCATTGATCATCGTCAGGAGTTCCATTAGTTTATCGTTTACCTCTCCACCGCCGGTCTGAACTATAAACACATCTTCGCCGCGGACATATTCTCCCACTTCCACACATGTGCTGAATTTTCGCGAAGTGACTTTTCCCAGGCGTATACCAATTTTATCAGCTATTTTCTGCGCTAGATCTTGATTAGAACTTCCCGAAAATATTCTAATATTCGGCATTTCAAGATTGAGTCGAAGACCACCCTACCGACTACCTCGCGGCGATAACAAGGCACGCCGAAAAAGTGCCGCACCCAACCGAAAGTTCACTATTACATGCTTTAAATTTACGTTCAATTTTGTATCAGTTGGCTTACACTGTTGGCACTCCTGCATCTGCGCGTCTGTATACGTTGTTAACGTTTGCTGAAAGGCAATACTTTGGTAAAACTTTGTCATCCCACTTTCTTGCACTTTCACGCTGCTACATTCTTTTAACCTCCTTTAGTTTATCTACCGTCTTTGCCATTGGAAAAAGTGACTGAACTTTTGAGCCATTCACAGTGTGGGATGACCAAAACGTCACCGTGCTATTAGATGGATCAATGCCGTCATCATATTCTGTGATTTTAAACATCCTCCACCTGTGTAATCCATCCGTCTCATGCCATCTTATTCTCTCCGCTGGCTTAGCGGGGCTGAATGGGCCGTCCTTTTTAATCGAAAGCCTTTAAGTACCCCTAAAACTGCCGCTACAGCTCAGGTACTATCACCAACCCTTACGGAACAAAAGAGTCATATTGCAGGTCTGCTGCAATTTTCTATTGTCTGTTGAATCCTGAACACTATTGACACCAGTAGCTTGACCATTATGCCATCACTACTGCGGCTGCTTAAAGAAGGGGAAAAACAACAGAAGCATCTCAAGCTATTTTGTATTCCAACTTTTCTCTTATTCTGAACACATCACTTCCATAGCTTCCCATTTGAAGTTCTATCTCCCACTTCATGTAAGAAGCGCAGATCAGGCCGATCGTGACAACTTTGAAAGCAACGCACAATACTCGAAACGGTTGTCAGCTTCTTTTTAGCTGAATTACTTTGCGTCATCATGACAACCGGTCCTGGTCCTTCTTAGTCCCAGAACAACCGCGGTCACCGTATCACATCAGCCCGCCCTATTGCTAACTACGACACCGGTTCTACCTATCACCGACACACTATCCAAGAGTTGGCCTAAGGTCACTTCGCCTTACCACCCTGTTTTCCGTCATAAGTTTTGACCTTCTACTTGCGTTATTTTATTTCTTGACGGCCGTGTCCAAATTCTGAGATTGTTCATTACCACTGGACCCACACTGAGGGTACTACTTGTCACCTGCCTCTAGTTTTTTCCGTTTACACGACCACCCTTAGTTTGTAGGACGCCTACATTTATCTCCGATTCACTACTCACCATAATTTGAAGCCGGCACTCAAGCAAGACTACTCTCGATTTTTATTCACATCCCACGCCCAGGTTATAAGCGCTATTACCGGTAAAGGTAAACCCAGATCTACTATCTTTTCATTCCTCCTAGGATGCTACCAGCCACATCTACCAGTGGATTGTTGGTCAGTTCAACCCAGAGTACCCCGCTGAACGCCCTAGATGCCTACATGTAGAATGACCTTGGTTGGGCAAAACACGATTACTACTGCCCACTCCCTCGAATTCCCCACTCATATTGCCATACATGTTCGGAACTGCAATGACGAAAATGACTCCATAAAAGACATTCAAGACTAGGGAATCTAAGAGCTGTTTTTATTTCTTACACAGACTTTTCGTCTTTAATGAATATCTGAGTCTAGTTTACTGCCAGCCGAATATGAAGGCATTCAACAGTGTTGGGATTTTCTTATTCCGTCTTTATTAAACATTCCCTAAATTCTCATTCCCCAAAGTAGTCCAGTATAGTCTTGACAATGTTCCCGTGCCTTTTTAAACCTCTTATCGGCCTATTTGTTGCTGTCAAATACGACTATCTTATCGCATCTGCAAGATTTTTGATCGATTTTGAATAATTTCCATATAATTGTCATATTCCCACTGCTCTTCATCTCCTGAGCTTAATCTTTTGGCCCAATAATTAACGCTCTTGACGTTTTAGGACTCCGGCTTTATTTCGACATCCAGCAGCGGGTTCCGGTCGCGTTTCGCCCTGGCGGTGCGCATATTTATTGCACTTAAACAAGAATACTTTCCAGACTGCCATTTACTTTACTATTTCAGATCGTCTAGACGTGACCCGAGCACCACTTAGGTCAGTCAAAGAGACCTATCTTCTAAGGGGTAAGGAAACAAATCGATGATTTTAGCCAGCATAGTTCGCCACCAACGAATTACGCTTCTTGCTACAAATCCTTTCGGAACTAGAGGCCACCTAATTTAATATCCAAAGGAAAAGTGCCATGAACAGACCACATATCTTGACCTTGCTGCTGACAACATGCCCATTAAGTCACATTTACGAAACCACCCACATATTAACCCTGACATTGAGCTATCATCATATCTCGTGATACCTACCCCAATGCCGTATGGAGTATTATTCTCAATGTGATCACTAAAAATCCGATCCCGCAATGAAAAGAAACCAAAAAGATCCAATATCATTCCATAGTGCTAGTGGTAATTTTGTGTACCGTATTGCATACCTCTCCGCATTTTACTCCTCGCTTCTGGTGTCGCTTTCTCCCGCAGCGCCTTCAAGCAATGTTTCACTATTAGGCATGTTATTATTCTGTTCAAATTGCCGGCCTCTGACTGGAGGTCGCTTCCCGGTCGTGGCCGCTGTCTCTATGTGATGGCTGTGCTCTAGTCTGCGTTCCGATGCACATTTCGCAGACCAAGGGAGATTGCAATACCTCTGATTTTCACTGCTGATGTAGTTGCGTCTGGATTTACATTCGCTGTATCGTACCGTTTTGTTGATAGAATCTCGCCGGCGAACGTATGTTGGTTTAAGCTAACAAAAGAACATAGTATTTAATTCTCAGATGCATAGGCAATCCTACTCTTTTGCCAAGCCTTGTGCTTTTGGACAAAGGGAATATGTAAAACTGCAGTGTGGGAGAAAGATAGCACAAGATACTTGTGTGCTGGCAAGTATGAAAGCGCCTGGTCGGCCCCACAGTCGTCCGGAATTCATCGGAAGATTTAGCGGTTTTCCTTTCTTTTTATCCAAGTTTGCAAATTTTTCAGCCCCCACTCATGGTTCACGGAATTTATTTGCTGCAGGTTACCTTCCGTGGGCAAGGCATAATCCTGTTAAATTTCGAACACTTTGGCCACACGTTGACATTTGCCGCTGTCCTCCAACGGAATCTTGCGACAGCTATACATGCTACAGGCACGCCTAAATGCAGAGCAATGGGTCAAACAGTACTCATGTTGATCTGCTAATAACCATGTGTAACATTAACTCATCCGTTTTCTGACTCCATCTTTGAGGTATGCTGCTCGATAGATTGTGCTACAACATTGTGACGCCTGATCATACAAGGAAGCAAGTCTCCTGGAATTCTAGAGAAATACGCCATTATCATTATTATTATTATTATTAAATGACTCGTAATCCGTTGTTCACAGAGAGTCCCGGGAAGCTGTATAACGTTGCAAAAGGAATTTTGAGCTTTAATTTTTGAATGGCAGAATTGTGCTTGGCTTATCACTTTACAGAGTCCGATCCTATTTCTCATTATGCTTCCTAAGTGATTCATGGTAGCACTCGTACATGTCCCCTCTGATTTCTGATATTCGAGTATCCTCTGCGCATACCCCCGCAAGTCGAGGATTATACATGTTATTTTTGTAATTAAAGCAAATTATTTTAATCATGCGCGAAAGGCGGCAATACTTCAGTCAATTTAAAACCGAGTAAAACCATCCGACTTGATACCTGCCACCTCCTAATGCAGCTCTAGGACGATAAAATGTCCCAAGAGTTTATCCAAAAACAGAATAACATGGCCGGTAACACCTAACATAAAACCATTCGGATTGTGGCCCCAAGATCAATAGATCTCTCCGTTTCTAAAATCATCCGACCGCAATTATCAATCTTAAACCACCCGGCGGCATCGAAACTTTGAAGTAGACCAACATAACTCACCCAATCCTCGTCGACGATGAAGTAAAATAATGCACACACCAGGAAGCCAGCCACATTGCAGTCAGGGGTAATTCCTCGCACAAATTACAGACACCGGCTTGCAGTTAAAACAACTGGAACGATTGGAGCGTCCGGTAAACCCCAAATGTCCATGATCTACAAGAGCTGGTCATAGCACTGCACAAAGTCGCAGCTCTCAATCTACCTGGACACCCCATCCAAAAGGATGCCATGAATGCCAAACATCTGTGCAGAGCCACAAAGAGGGCCCTTTATTAGCAGCCACATAAATGCATTCCAAATTTTTGTGCTGGTTCACTAAATGAACTGATCAACCCCAGGACCTCAGGGCTGCTTGGAAGAGGAGCGCAGACCCAGTCCCTTGCGTTACCCCATTTGTATTTTTAGCGCAGACTGTCTGCTGCATTATTTCAGGTATACGAGCAACCATCGGCAAAACCCTACTTGCTCGCCTTCAGCTCCATGGGCGTCGCCCAAAACATGAAAGTTGTCTGCAACCCACTGTCCGTGTAAACCATATGTTAAAAGTGTTGGCACCCCAGCCCATGGTTTTCTTCCTTAAACGAAAACAGCATACCGTTAACAGCAACCTTTTTTCCCGAATATTCCCTCCCCATACTGCTTCTCCTACATATCGTCCGCCAACTTCCTCAAATATTGTCTAACACAAAAAGGCAAATGTGGCCAATCTGCCTCCGTTAACTTTACCACCCCCAATGACTACAGTAAACTTAGCTCATCCGTTCAAACGTTCCCCACGAATACTGACGATACTGCCTGCGACAGTCCTTTATGCGTGAATGGAATAACAACGGATAACGTTAGTCCTGTATTCAAATTAAACATCTACCAGGTGGCTGCTCGTCTTATATTCATTTTTGTGATAGGAATGTTTTTTTCTCGGGAGAGCCGAGACACATGCGACATACTGACAAAACCATTCGCATGCTGGGAATGAGAGATTGGTTACAGCAAACGCGATCGTAAAATGTAGTTGATAGACGTGTGGGGAAATGCAATTTGATATACTCTAAACTATATGCAGCATGTCGTGCAACTGCCACATCAGTACCACGCAGCAAGATGATGAACCAACACTGCCCAAGGGCATATGACAGTTTTGGCTTCTATTTTGTTGCAGACCACAATAAGATGAAATTATGCCTGAACAGACCCTGGTATATTGCGAGGCAAGAAGAGTAATTCCCATAGGCATGTAAAGGAACAGGAGGACAGGGATGCCACTGTGTCAAGATACGTGTGAAAGAGGACCAGCAATCTGTTGATCACAAAGATGCGGAAACGTGGGGCTCCTAACCTGCTGGACGTTCAACCGCAAGAACATCCTTGGGAGGTAAACGCGGGTGTGATATGCCAGCCTAGCTGCACCCGCACATTACTGTGGCCGAGCCGCTTGCCCGATATGGTGCCATCAGGGCAGTTGATGTGGTCACGCCCTGCACCCAAGCGATTAACGCAAAAGTACAAAGGGAAGACGCAGATTCAGTCAAACGAAATGAATGTCGAGGTGTGTTGTTGCCAACACCTACAGTGTTCTGGCTTGTTTGGGTTTTAAAGTTGCCTAGATCCGAGGCACACAAGTGGAGCGGCAAAAAAAGATACTGCCGGCCCTTAAAGAAAATGTAGCACGTTGCGTCCACCCACCCAGTTGCACACTGGTCACAAGCGCGAAATTGCGCTTTGAGGAGTGGATTGAAGGACAACGAATACCAGGTGCGTCGAATCCGCTCGCTACTAGCTTGGGGTCTGGAAGGTCATCAGCCGCATTAAGTACATCAACTAGTATTAAGAGTTCTGAGTGAGGCGTAGATACAATTGATGAGTAATCTCTGACGCCCAATTGCCACAGGCAGCCAGATACAATCTCGCATGTTATTGACGATAAAGTGGCTGTAGCATGAGGCTGAAGGGGCGTCTCTTTTGCATATGAGTCAACCGACTCCGCGAGTATTTACCCCGTCGTACCCAAAGGCACCGTAGTCAATTACAGCAATGTCTTTGTCGGGTTATTGTCGATTAGCTATAATTCAGTGATGAGAAATAAGTCATAAGCACGTGTGTTTACCAACAGACGCAGCGCGTGCACCTTAATTAGTATCCAGCAAGCGTTTAATATTAGGAGGGAAAAGGGCCCATTACTATTGGCAACTGGATGCGGATAGCTGAAGTAATGTAGCCAGAGGTAAAAGATCTAATTTAATGAGAAAAATAACCACGAGACGGGCAAAGAGGGATGGATGTTGGCGGCAGGGTCGTTCGGAGACTGCCCTGTTGCGTCTGTTTCGTAAGCTGGAGTAGAATCTAGCTTGTTCGTTAAATGAGCTCCTGGGGTTACTTGCACCAAGGACCTTTGCGACTACTGGAAAGCTGAAACCTTGCAGCCGGTTTGTTTGTGCCGAATAAAAATAGTGGTGATTTCAGAGCTTACCCTTGTAGCCCTCCAATCAGCAAGCCAATTAGCCTCAAAAATTTTATTTCCCTCCCCGTCATAAAAGAGTTCATTCGTATGTAAGGTACTAAGCCACTGATTGCGAACGACGAGAATTTATGCGTCCGTTACAAGGAATTCACCGGGTCGGTCGCCTTGCAAAAGCCTAAGCAGCCACGCCATCATCAAGTCTGGCCACAGACCCATCTTAGAAACTAAAAAGATTTGGAGACGGCACCTTTTTCGCGAATGCATGTTACTCTTGTAAGGAAGCGTGCACTTCATCAGGTGTTCCACTAACATTCCCTCAATATGTTTAGAAAGCATACCTGCCAGGATGACAGGCGGAAAAACTTACACCTTTTTCAAAACCTTTCAGCAAGCTGGTAGGGTACTTTGGTTCATGGAGTCCCGGAAAAGAGTATAAATGTATCCATGGAGTTTAGTGGCTGGCGGTTTTAGAGTAGCTGGATGGAGTCGGTTCGGATTCGCGCTTTCGCCTAGATTTGTCTCTTCCGGTACCCAGTGCCTCTCTGCAAATGTGATGTTCTAGTGAATCGTTTTCAGTCAAAACATGCTGATCCTCATCCAACCGATGCACATTTGCTTGGAACTGACGGATGACGTTTGCTTTATTGTTGTCTCCATATGCTTCTACTACGTCACTCGACATGGGTATCCTTACAGACTTTCCAATGGTCTCTCGGCCTGGAAATAACCGCAATGCATTTCCCGACCATTTGAACATATTTTGCCAAGAAGGCTTGAAAATTTCTTCTTGCTGCCCTTGGCACGTTTGTTTCCTGATTTCTGTGCTTTACTTAGTGGCTCCTGATTCCTTCAGTTCTGGAGGATTTGCATCCTCCAGCCACTTTTTTATATGTCACCGACATCCTTTCTTATGGAGTCTGCTAATCGGGCTCGTCTCCTTGACGTTTCCCCCTCGGGTGAGCGAAATACATAGAGAAGCTGATGGAGGCTTCGTTTAATATTTTGCCAGTCCACTTCCAAGCCGGCGTTCTCATCAATTTTAGCCTGGTATGGAGAGTCTGCGTGTCTTCGGCCTTTTCCTATTCAGTTGAACAAACTTTTTGCGCAGTTTCTCAGAAAGTTTGTGGTGATGTGTTCGAAGGGTAAAAATGCTCATCGCAAACTCTCTCGTGCCTAATGATCTGTGAGAGCACAAGGCATCAGCAGTGCATTAAAATTTAAAATAAGTAAAACAGGGCGTGTGTTAGTTGACAGCCTTCCGCCTTCATGATACTTATGTCTATGAAAATGCACTCGGCAACCATCCCTTATTTTGCACCCCATTATGAACTGAACAGACCTGTATATTTCTGGTGCCTGGGTTTTCCTCTGGTCCCCCATGTTCCAGACCTTTCATTCTTATTATGTCAGCTCTGCCACCGGCAAGCAATTACGCCCATACTGCTCGTATGGATACTGTTGGCTCACCACATGCTTCGGAATGTGGTCATTTAGTCAACCATTTCTCAGCAACCCAAATATTATGGCCAGAGCATTAGATTTCTTAATCCATTTTCTCCCAGACATCATGTATCGTGGACAGCGGATGTAATAAGCAAGGTGTCGCCTCCTATTTTGCCACGTCTTTTAGCAAGCGATGTGTTGCGGGTTTCATGCTGTACATCCTATCGCAATGGCTCTCTTCCTGCTGCGTCTTTCTTGCACAAACAAAACATGTTTGTGTGAACCTTGATTTCGGAGCTCACCGGTGAATCCTCAGGATTACTGCCTACTGCTGCCCTTGGTATTCCCATACACCTAATCACAGTAGGGTCCACACTTACCCGGGCAAAACTCTATCTAAAAACATCCTCGAAGACCACTGTCGAGAAAATCCAGCATTCTAGAGCTTCCTGAGTTGTGCGGCCAATGGAGGTTTCCGGGTTCGTGCGCGTGAATGGTCCACCCATCAAATCTGAGGCAAAAATTTTAGGCATGAGAAAGAGATATCTTGCGATTCAGCATACTTTAAGGAGGTAGATATTTAGAGCGGCGGGGAGGCTGAGCGAAAGTGCATTTGACAAACCTCGTACCAGTTTGGTGGTTTAAGCCACCGTTCTGGAAAACCTAGGTCTATGGCAGTCGCGTAACTTATTTTAAGCGGTAAGCGTTCAGTTTACGTTATTGATTAATGCATTTGCTTGCTCTCTCCTGGATGGACGAAAAATTCAGGAGGTCATGGGATATTCAGAATTGATGAAATTTTCAACGCCCGACACTTGAATGCTATTTGCTCTGCCGAAACCAGAGCGTTTGCTGCGAGCATTAGCAAGCGAGGAACCTGCAAATTCATTATTCTTCGTGCAAACTCTGGTCGATAGACATGGGTTTAATTAAGTAAACCGCTGCCTGTTCCTTGCTGGTATTTGTGGCCCAGGTGGTCACGTTGCAATCGTACATCAATGCAATAGCTGGGAATGATTCTAATAATTCGTTTGAAAAAATCCAGTCAAGGGGTGTGCTGAAGACCGAATCTTGTGGGACAGGGACATGAACCACTGACGACTTCCAAAGTAATACAACAACCAGTACCTGGAAGGTAAGGTTGGACGGGGGCATTGGATGATTGTGTTCAGACCGCTGATTTAGCTATTTATCAGGAGCTCAACCTCCAGTCAGTGTGGCAAAACACAAGGTTCAAAAAACTCAAACGCTTGGGAGCAAACTGATGGAGAAAAAGCACACAGGACGGGTTAACCAGTCATATGACGACGACGATTTGAATTGTGTTATTCATGTCTAACTGCATGATTTGCTTTCATATCATCCCAAGTAATCTGCGAATGCCTTCAGAGCGAGGTTCTGGAGGACTATTTTTGCCAACCAGGCATTTCCAGTGAAGCTGTGCGCACCTTCCAAAGATATCTCGCAAGATTTGAGCGGGAAGATAAGGCCTCATGAGACAATGTTGGTGGAAATCGCTCAGGATATCTTACGCTTATCAAATCATCTACTAGGTGGATCATATCAATGGTGCAAAACTATCTGAAGGCGAAGAATCTTCAGCATGAGCACAACAACGATACCGCCCGGCAGCGTGTACGTACTCCCACACGCAGGTGTTCATTCGTTTACGCCAAAGTGAGTTCCTGTTGCATGACTCCACACTCATCACACGTCTACTATATGACTGCTTCTTTATCTTTTTGGCCGGAGGCTCCTGTAGCGGTATCGATCTATAGGAGAAAGCCGGTTACTCCTGGATTCGACTTTTTCTGTGGCGTATGAAATCATCGTTGAACATTGTTTGCCCGCGTTTGTCTTTTTGCGTGTTAGATCTACCTCTTCTGCCTGTGCCAAACTTTTCAAAAATCTTCACTTTCCAATCGTTTTGACCAATCGAAAGTGCTCTATCGCGATTTGTCTGGGCGTTCACTGTCGTACCGTTGCTAATTTGGCATCCCAATGTATAAGGTATCTTGCTGGCATCCGGCTATTAACTCCATTCTCTCCATTCTATCGACTGGAGTGACTTCGTTAGCTGCAGCTTCAGAATCCAAAAGAAGACACCTTTGAGGCCACGATACGAAAGCCTTCTACAGGAAAGCTATCTCAAAGAACAATTCCAAAGATTTGGGAGCCATCGTTGGTCTTTTTCCAGAGCAATGCATAGAAGGAGCGAAAAATAAAGAAAATAGCAACAAAAGCGTGTTTGATCTTCGTACCCAGGCACCAATAGAAGATAAACGGCAAAAACCTGATTCCCAGTTCTATTAAACGACTGTATCGGGAACATTAATTGCTGTGCGCGACCCAATCGTACGTCCTTTACGGAAGACCAGGATGCCTTAAACGCCATCCAAAACACTAGAAGGAAAGGAATCCGAGAGTATGTCTAGAAACAGCGGAACGAAGCCATAGCTGAACCGCCCGATGATGAATTTGCTTTAGTTGAGAGCTCCCGAAATGCAAGTGAAACCTGGCAGCCTCCCCCAGTGCCACGGCCGGCAGACAGTTCTACAGCGGCCTTCGCCAAAGTTGTTTAAATCCCTGAAGTCTACAATCATCCAAGGAAATAAAATATCCCCGTATTTTATGCTGCAAAAGAATTATTTTTTATCTTTATCCATATTTCAACGAATTCGACGCATTCTCCCTCTTTACAGAAATTCTAAAACGCGTTCAGTGGCTTCAGTTCTTTTGTGATCATGACTGAGTGGCTTTTACGCCGCATTAATCTCTTCTGTGGTATACCCATATGATGTGAAGCCTTAAGAATATTAGCAATGAAATGACTGCTGCATGAGTGCGGATACCCATGGATTTACAGGATAGGATTCGAACAACAAAAGTTATGTCTCATTTGTACATGGGCCAGCTACACATTTCACATCAAGCACCGACCATTGACGTCCCACTAGACTATTTTTCAAATAAACAACTATTTGCAACAAACAAGCTAAAATGTCCTCTGTTCATACTTCCATGGAACGCATTTTTAAGCTGCAATTCTGAAACTGGTTTCATTATCTAAACATATCTATTACAGGGGGTAATGAAAGTCCCTCTAATGTGAAGCACGTCAATAAGGTTGCAATCCGTCTGCCTTGTTCCAATTCCAGCATTTACCCTGTCATTCATTTGGACTTTTCTAATCATGTTCTGTGATCGAAGTTCCCATGTCTATCCCTGAATCTCTTTAAATTTACGCATCTGGCATTTTCTTGTACCAGAGTGTGCGAATGCCTTTTGAAATCGTGATGGAGTCTTAGGAATTCAAGATAATACTCAGTGATTCTGGGGTCCTTATTGTCCTTTTTCCTCGGGGTGCTAGTTAGTTTGCTGACATTAATTTAGAAAACTCTACGACAGTGTCGCAACCCTCCATTAAGTCCCTGGCACCTACAATAAACAGCAAATGGCTCTCCTTTTATCGCTTTGCGTTTCAAAAACGCCATAAAAAATGTTCGACTATTGTCAAGCATTTCGTTTTCATTTCCGCAATGATGCGTAGGTTGTGCGGTCTGCTGAATACCCAGGGCTTCACCGGCTGATCGCTGGAGGTGTACGCTCATTCAGACGCCCCGTTATACGACACGAGCACACCAGTGCTTGCATGCGTTCATTCATCGGTTCTAACATGTGAGCATGGCGGCCAAGCTGTGACGGACCCTCTTGTGCGAGCCCTGCCTAAACAGTGATTTGCTGGGGCAATTGCAGTGACATCGATCTATTAAAGAAAACGGCTTATTTTCGGACAGACTTTTTCTTAAGATTGGCTTTTTGGTGCTCGGTTTGTTTGTTTGTCTTTATTTTAGTGCACACAAGATATTACTTTACCGCTCGGGCTGGACTTCCGAGGGTCTCCACTGGTGAGCATTATCTATCACATGGCACTTTTTGCCGCAATCTACCCAATTGTTCATTGTATCATCTGTACCATTTCGGCTTCACAATATATACAGTACATTTATCGTTTTTGGTTTGTTGCTCTAGTCTCCACCATTCTTTTGACTGAAACGATTCCGCAAAGTGCAACTTCAAAATCCGATGGAAGACAACTTCGGGATCGCATTATGAATGCCTCCTAAACGTTATTGGTTTTTAGCGCCATTTTCGCGAGTGTTGGTGTCCAACATGAAGCCACGTCTGCCAGTTATCGGCTGACCTTCATTATGATAGACTGGATCATTGCCAGCAGACGCACCAGCTGCGTTCCCATACCCACGGCACGATCTGACCAAGGTGCACCGCAGCAATAGGTAATTACTGTTTGCTTTGTTGTTTCTGACCGTTTCCCATTCAGCCGTTAACCGCTTCAATCTCGTGACTCATTTTTAATTGTATGTATAGCTTTACGCTTTACAAACCTGTCCTGTGTTGAAAATCAGCTTTGGTCGTTCCAACATTACAGTTTGCTTAATAAAAGTTCAAGTCCGTTGCTGTTCAGCTGCGATAATTCTGGGATCAATATAATATTTTGTTTAGCCTAAGACAACCTAAACTGCGGAATTCGGGTTTCTGCCTTCCGGCTGGTTGTAAATAAAGACATTCAGAGTTATGCCAGTAGGACAGCATTGTCCGAGTGCATGTGTATCACTGTCAGAAACCTCAGGGGATTAATTTCACGTCATCATGACCATAATACAAAACAGTCTTAGGTGGAAAACACACTGACCTGCACTGCCTGCTCCATCAGGACCGTTGTCATTTCTGTTCACCTAAGGGCACTAAACAGAAATTTTTTAACGCGTGTACTTCGGTATTAAGGAGCCCAAACAATCCGCAACTTGACCTCTTTCTGTAGCCTAACTAACAACTGTCATGAACCAAAGTTGCCTTGAGCCATATATTTAAATGCTCCATTTTTACAAGGTATTTTCCTAATCCATGCTGTGCTAATCGCATTGCGTTTTATAGGAGTACATCTCTGATTTCCGACCCCATTGGATGTGCAAAATAATTTCTCGATTTGAATTGCTACTTTTCTGAAATATTCTCGGACAACATTAGATCGCGAAAGAGTAATAGCGTCTCCAGTAAACTGGGACCCAAATATCTTAATGGTAAAAAGAAGACACCGACGACCAACAAAAATGGAGCTGTATTCTCCGCAATCACAGGTACAATGGGGCTACGGACCTATTAAAACAACATTTGCTAATTTATAACAATCACAGTTTTATTCTTACATTATTTGCACACTACCACGGCGGAACATAGCAAATAATTATTTATTATTTGACGTCCCATCCTCCAGCAACCTGTTATTTAATGATCGAAACAAGAAAATGAACTAGAATATTTGTCGGGAAGTTAGGGGAAAATCAATATAACGCCAACGCAGACACCTCTAAAAAGCCTCCAGTCATTGCCCAAATTTGCCGCCTAAGATACACCGACTAACATACTAGACGACACCAAATCAACCACTTCGCAATACGCTTGGGTCAACTCGGGAGCGGTTCTTTTGATCACAGATAAATAAATCTGGTATTTACTAAACTTCCACCCCCGCGAAACGGCCATGGTTTTGCGGGCGTTCAAACCGTTGGACGTAACTCGTCCACCCGCGATAACTGATAGTTGTAACTGTCCCCACCGCGATAACTGGTAACGGTTGCTGTTAAATGTCAGCTGATATAATTTTTCAACATGGTGAAAAATTGATCAATCAGAAGCAGCGAAGCTAGGAGGATAATATTGATGTTATTCTGTACAGAAAAATAAAAAATGTCCAATTAGCATGCTAAACCCGTAAAAAGTATTGGCTGTGATAGTGAAAGTGACCTTTTTTATAGCGTATTTTCGTTGATGGCTGGGAAATTGAAAATTTATATAAATATCTGTCTGCCCCAAAATGGCGAGGATGTCTACCTAAATATAATTTACATATATATGTGTATATGTATAAATATGTACTTATACATGTGAACATACGTATGCACCGGGGTGATATAATATTTATATACACTTTTGACTGCTTAATCGTCACATGAATTGTGTTTGTCCATTTAATGCGTTTAGGTATGACTGAAATCGATATAAAGTGGCCCAAATGTGTATATTTACATGTACATATATGTATCCGTATATATATACATGTAGATGCGAAAAAATGTAAAGAAATAAATGTGCACCCTTAGGTATAAAGTGTGGACATTAAAATGGCGGAACTTAATAAATCCCTATACGCGTTTATAGTAGACACATGCTTCTATGTATATATATATATGTATATATACATAAATCTACATATATACAACCGTTTATGTTTCCACTGGACATGTGCATCATATACGTTGTTGCACCCACATGCACAAGTTAGCTATTAAATAAATGTTCTTAAACAATTGTGGCCCCATGAGGGAAGACTACTTATGCATAACTGCGTATAGCAATTGACGTCAACGCAAGCAATGAATTCCTTATCTGAAAATACATGCATTTACCCGTTAGCCACTTAGTCGTGCGATATATGCATATAATGCCCAACGGCAAAACGTACGACCCCTCTGCCAACCCCGTGTCATGTTAATCGCCCTCTCTCTTTGGCCAGGTATATATGGCGAACGACACCTATAAGCATCTTTAGGCAAACACAAACCTGTCTGACTCAGCATACACTTCTAACATTTACATGCGTACAGTGGACTAGTTTCTCTACTCCTAAACCAATGAGCACCAAAACCCGAACCTTTGTTGCGCACGTGAAAGAAGACTCACGTACCAACAACCTAATACACACAATGAACTCAGCAGAAATCACCGATTTTGGAAATCGGTGACCGTAATCAAATAGTGGTAGCCCCAAAAGGGGCCGTGGGGGCGTTCTCGTCAATCCCGTCCCTCCCGCGGTCCTTGTTCCTTGCATATCCGTCGTCCTTCGTTTGCCTCGTCTTCATCTGTCCGA
>LUCM01009895.1:216052-366320 GCA_008360955.1 Fasciolopsis buskii | reverse complement strand
AACTTATCCCGCGCATATCGACAAACTTCTCTAGAATTTCCAAAAACTGCCATCATACTAATTACGTGCGCCTCCTGCTCTGGGGTTAGCTTACGACTGCGCGCGTAATAACGGTCAATATTTGGAATCCTTCAAATAAATACCACTTGAAAAGGTAACAGACTTACCGACGACCACTTTGATTTCTAAATCAGATTCAAAATCAGAAAAACTAGCATAAAAACGGCGAACGTGACATCTAAACGCTCCAGTATCACCAGTATGTGCAGCAGCAGCGTCCACACGAACAGCCGTGGCAGCCATGAGAGCGCAATTGACGCCATTTCCGGTTTTACGTATATTTATACCCAAAATCGTCGGTTTAAACAATGATCAGGTTCTCCAGATTACCATTTTCTTAATTTCCGAAATATGCCCAGTAACATATTCATTCCATTTCCATAACAATTCTCTTTTAGCTTCACAGGAGCGACTTTTCAAGGTGGAAGTTTAGTCACTATCAATAAATCTAGCTTATACCCGCAAATTTTTCTCATATTTGCCAAGGTTTACACATCCGATTTATTGTCAGATATTTTTTGTTACCATGGTGCATAACGAGACTTAGTAGACCTAGTAACATTCCCCCCACCAAGCAAGTCGTTTCAGTTGCTGTCAGAAACTGCAATGCCAAGGAAAATGAATACTAAGAATTGAATATACAAAGACTTATTAGTTATTATTATCATTATTATAACAGTGTACAGGAACAAATGAAAATAAAAGGACATTATGATGTAAGCTGCAAACGAAAGGAAACAACATGAGAATTTTTGCGTGTGCATTTATATACTCGTGTACCTGGGTACGTTTCCCTGAATAATGTAGCATATAAACATTCATATATGAAAGCGATAATTAGGCCCGAACTAGTAATTTAACTCATTGGAAAATTTTCGAACGTACTTCGTAAATCCTTACCTCGTCCGACGCATGTCTTAAGCTTGCAAACAGTGAATAGCTCGTCCGACAGGGCGTCATAATGACCGAAACTTGTTTCGTCTATTTAATCTGCAATTTGCGCTTGGCTACTGTTATGATCGTCAGTAGACAGATCAACGAAACGTCACCTAGTCTATCGGTGTCCGGTCTGACAGACAAGACTACTTATTGCGCAGTGGTATAATTTTGTCAAATAAAGTTTGCTGTGAAATCAAGATTATTGACGAATAAATATTTCTTTGCAATAGATTTCTTCAATAGTATGAAGCCAGTGGGTCAGGGGGTTTGCTAACAATCTCGTCTTATGTAGTGAAGAATTAACGTTATGGGCGATAAATTAGGTCGGAATATTGCCGACGACCGGAGAGTTGCAACTGTCGTGTTAGTAAAAGCGTGAAATAGGACGCGAATGGCGCAAAAAGCGTTTTGTAAAAGTAATACTGCAGTAATTCTTAATGACAATGAGAATTAACAAAGCAGATAATTCACGAGTCTCTAATAACATTACGAACTAGGAATCGCGACACAAACACAACATATAATTGAGGACAGAAATACAAACTGCACTTATCGGAACCCCAGTGTAGAAGCGGGTTTTAATATTTCGAAACACTCATATTCAAGTTTTATTTCCAATCACGACGAAAACTTTATTCCAAAGCATCTTTGCTGTGGACCCATGTCAATATTATCGCCAATGCCAAATACCAGACGCAGTAGCTCCTCAAATGCCGTGTTTTTCACTAACACTCAGCGGAAAATACAACTGTACAGGATATGTTCAAAACCCTCAGGGATTCCTTCTAGTAGGTGCAAGTACGTGTTGCGTGATTTAGACAGGAGAGCGGTTTCTAATTCTCATCATGAGGTCAGGTAACCGAATGTAGTCATCCCCGTCATTATGATTCCTTGAAATATGGATTAAACATGCAAAGTGATCCATGTTGCTTATAATTCACAAATTTATCTTAGATGTTCCACTTTGACCACCGTTCCAAACGTCATCGAGTAATTGCGATGCAAAATGACAGGAATGACAAAGTATTGGCATCATTATTCAGGTTGTGCTGGCCTGTAAAGAAACCTGTTTATCCCTCCTGATTCCATTGAAAATCGACAAATATTTTTCCGATTTACATTTACACTGTATCTGATACTGCACTAAATGCCCAAAATGAGGTCGGCGAACTAAATGGTGGCCCAAACCAGCTCTTACCCCCACCGGCAACAAAGAATTCCAGACTAAAACGGTTCATCTCGTGTTTTCTAACCGTCTGATGACTCTGATTTAAAATGGCCAGAATACGGAGAATACGCTGATGAGTAGACATTTTATCCGTTATTTCTTACTTGCTTTATTAGCTGCGCAGCGTATTACATACATCATTCGCAGGATGATGTCATCATTGTGTATTTCCATAGGAGAAAGCAAAATGCAAACCTGGGCCAAGAGACGTACTTCCAGTCCTTTTGAACACCCAAAAAACCAAGTTATCGATGCTCTTACCTTGTAGTTCGTATTAACTGTCGACGTAATTACTCAGGGGGAGTTGCGATTGCGATAGGAGGGGAATATCCATGCTGCATTTTCTATCCGCAAACAATATGGATCGCTGTGGACGTTTAGTGTGAAATGAATATAACAGTGGTCAGTAAATATTCATCGATAATCTTGCTTTTACGGCAAATTTTACTTGGTTGAATTTCAAGAAGAAACTGGAACTTGGTAATCAAGCAAGAAACCCATGATTAGGACGAACTTTGGTTAATTTGTCTACTGACAGTTAGATAAGTAGCCCGGTGGGGAATGCACAAAAAACAACACGGGATCTAAAAACGCTGCACATCTGTTTGGCACTACATGCTATTCATTGGGAGTATCACCACACTTCTTCCCGTATGTTTTGTATGGTAGAATTTGCACAAACTTTTCAGAGGATCACGTTTAAGTACAATAAAATGGCAGAACACAACTCACCCAATACTAACAAGCATACTGTGCCGCGGTCAGAACAGTCCCTTCAGATTGGTCTGACCAGGAAATGTTGTTTTCGTCCGCTGCTTCACTAGTATAATTATCGCATGTCTCTACACGCGCTCTGCACAAATTTTGCCCGAAAATCTATTAGTCAGTACATTCTACAATAGCAGTTCACAATTCATTGTACCGTGGGGGCAACCGGCTAGTGTGTTGAGATCAGTTTAACGGTTCACGGGATTTTCCCACTCGCTGAGTGTAATCCCAATCGACGCTATGGTTCGTAAATGAATGAAACACAATTCACGCTTAACATGCAATTGTGATCTCAGTATGAAGGCTGCGAAAATAGAGTTTTATGATAATTCTACTGTGAACATATCAGCTCATTGTGTATCTCCCACAATTCGGTTTGCGTTTGGCTGCTGGAACATTACAAATACTTTTGCTATCTCCAGGCATACACATTTCATCCTCGGCAGACCTTCAGTGGCAGCGCCACCTGAAAAATGAATTTACTAATAGGAAGTTATGTTCTTCAGAATGAACATCAGTGTGGAGGAGCAGTGTACAAAAATGGAAACGTCTCTACTGAATGTCATTAAGTTACTTGCCGTTTCCTCCACCCTGAAAATCCCGGTACAGCTCACAATAATATTTAATGTTTTGACTGACCGTATTGGTCCATTCCGCATCTGTACGGTCTTCTTTCTTCTGGGAGTGTTCCTTTTCACTGATTTCAGTCTGGGAAAACCGTGGGCATTTTGTGACTATGCAACCTATGGATGAGCAGAAAACCTATTGCGGTCGTTTCCTATAAAGAGTAAAGTTCGATTAAGTATCAAGCTGGGGGAAGTTTGTAGACTTCCCCAAATTATCTTTCCAGTTTCACAACTTTGTTTTAGACATACTGAGTCATTTTTTCTTATAATTCAGGCGTTAGAAGTGCGCTCTTAATTCTTTCATCTTACAATTAGCTGGTAGATTCAAACTGCTTCTCACCAATTCGGCAATACGTGGTAAGATGAACGTTGACCAGAAGGCATTACCCTCATCTTTCTTCCAAAAGGCATTTTAAACCGCAACTGAGATTTTCTCCACAGACACAATGCGTCGAAAATGTATGACAAAAAATTTAGGATAAAAACTGTATGCCAACGTGTCTAGAAAGTCGTCTATCTAAGGGTGAGAAAGTACCATCAAGTCCAGATAGGCCAACACCAAATATTATATATGACACATGGCTTGATGGTTTTCGAAATTAGGTCGCATCAGTAGATTTTCACATTTGAGGACGTTAGCGGCTCACAGAAAAATTTCCCTTATGTTTATACACCCAGTAGTGCTCCGTGTCACATTGGATGCCATTTACTGGTAGAAGTGTTTGAACTAAAATCATCCCACTCCCCGGCCTATCGGGCTTGGAGTGTGGAAAAACATCCTCCTCAGAACCACAGGCCCCACGATGTGCACGTAATCCGCCGGAAATGAATCGATCATATATATCCACATCCTTTGGATGTTTGTGTTGTCCTTGGGAGCAGAATTCATGATCTGTTCTCTTCTTTGAGGTACAATGAAAAAAACAACGCATTTTGAACAACCGCTATCACAGATTATGCAGCGGTTGAACCTGCAGTGGCTACTGGTGCGCTTTACCCTCTTGATCACAATCTTAGGTGGTTCATTGTTGCCGACGGTTCGGAGTGTCGCGCGAACGTTGTTTCCTGTACTATGTACTAAATTCCTTACGCAAGAAGTGTATTCACCGGGGTAGGTTGTTATGAAATTTCCGAAATAATGAGTGTTTGTACATTATTTACGGCTATCAGCGGTTAAATAGCACAAACAACCTATACCCACCTCCATGACTGCATTCACACAAAGGTATCTAATGTCATTGCATGACACAAATGCTACACCAATATTGACGTACCTATGGAAGAAACACACAAGTGTGATTGCTAATTAGTTCACTCAACACGAATTTTACAGGTTATCAATAAGGTCTGGCTCCAGTTTCCTCCTTACAATTAGCCCACATTGGAACACAGCTAGGATCGACATAATTGGTCTAAGGATAATCCCAAATCACAGTCTTTTTCCAGCTAGTTCGGCAATATTTTAGAGCCATAATATTTCATACAACCTTGATAAATCGGCCGTCCACATCCGCCTAGGTGACGATCCTCAAAGCATACAACTCTCCTGTCCACCAAACGGTTCCTATTACTTCCATACAATTATCATCATCGTTTTGCAACAGACAACCTGTAGTCACAATCCATTTAAGTGACACCCGCTTTACCATTTAAGTCATTTTCCCACTATTTTCTTTCAGATTCTTTATTCTTTAAATGTGCTGCCTTGTAAAGACCCCACTATGTTGATAATGTGGCAGAAGAACTGCCAAAATGATTAATAATTGATGGAAACAGAACAGTTTACTCATCGCAACAATAAAGTAACAAAATATTTTGAAAAATGATTTTTGAATCACTGTACTTTTGGCTGCATTTCGGATAATCGGACGCAATACCCACGTCAAAAGCACTGACAAAATTTACAAAACTTTGAAAAATTCACAACATCGAAAACCTTTTTCTATGCTCATTGAAGGACCTACTGAACAGGTTTTATTGCGATCCACTTTTGAAGGCCATTTTTCTTTTGATGTGATAATGATCACTAATAGTCTGGCTGCGTACAACATTTTGCGAAGGTCAGTTTTGTTAAATCTGCCTGTAAAGGTTTGTTGTTTTACTTCCAGGGTATAAGAACTGTTTTTCATCGTCATGTGACCGCATGAGGTGGTTGGACTTCGTGGAAAGAATTTTTCCAATCATTTATTGAAGCAATGTCAAACGTTAACATATATACCCATGTTTATTGATGCTTTGGGTTACTTGAAAAACAAAGGGAACGAAGCAAAAATATTATCTCGAGAAAATTACTGAGACAAAATGAATCGATGGTCAACGATGGAATTTTCCGCTGGCCTTGTAGACTCAAGCAATGTACCTTGCATGCGTATAAATAGTGGTAAGGGCACCTCCAGCAAACATGGACAGAGTGCAGTCGTCCGATTCTGACCAGCGGACGGCAGCACAAAATCGTAATATTTTTCTGCTTATGCGTTTACATCTTTCGATAGACCAAAGTGCTTTCAAATGTACATATGCAACAGACGTGCGAGATACCAAATAAATCTATCAGTTTCACAGTTAGATCTGACGTAACATTGTGACGATTTACTTGGCAGGAATGAAATTAAACTAGCTAATTCTTATCACACGCATCTGTGCATGTTGGAGGTATTTGAACGCTGTTTCTTTTTACTGTTTGTAACAGAACCTAGTTAAATAAGAATATCAAGTGCAAAGCCAGCAAACATGATGGACACATCTGGTTGATTATATTTACCTTTGATGCTTATTTTGTTCAAAACACCGGGTCAACTTGCTCAAGTTGAACATAACGGATAGAAGGCAGAGTGCGAGGTACAAGCATTCCTTTTGATCTTCTCAACCTTGCACGTAAAATATGTTAACAGGACGAGGAGCAACATGATGGAAAATAACCGGTGTGGACAAACACAAGCAAATTTTTGGCCAGCCAGATATAGGGTCGAGCATTGTGAGTGTAGGTAAACGAGGTTATCCTGGTAAGATGGAAAATATCCTGAGAAGCGGCGGATGATTTCTTCTTGATACTCTTCAGATAGCAACTCGCTCGCAGAAAAACAAATAACAAAGCAGCTGTCGATACTACTGATGCATGGTTTTATATCTGAGGGTGTAAACAATAGAATGAAACCAATAGGCACGCAAACGCTAAGATAGAGATATTTTCAAAAAGCTCACAGAGCACGTGTCCCATCAAGACCCATGGTTTCTATTCAAAACTCCGTCTTACACAATAAGCTTCTTGGTTAGTGGATACCCTCTCTCTCCTGTTAGAAAACACATGAAATCACAATGTGTAGAGGACCCACTTGAATTATCAAATACACTGGACCATACGAGAATAAGTCCTAGGAAGTAGTTTTCTGTTGATCTTGACTCAGTTTTCACCACGGTGGCACTGCGTGAAACAATGGACTATAAATGCGATGCACTTTCTACACGGAATCTAACCTTGCCTATTCTTATGCCATATATCAAGAACCATAGTATTTTATGTTCAAAAATGCTTTTTGACTTTAAAGTGCAGTCATAAACAAATTGATGAAATTGCATTGGATAGCCCTATTGGACCCACAACAGCAGATATCTCCCTTGGAATGCATAGTCATATATGTCCATTCACTGTGTATAAGCGATATGTCGATGAGCAGTACCTTATTGAATTCTCCAATCTGCTTAGCAAAATACAACAAAGTCTTTCAGCTGCACATGAAAGAGAAAATGAAAGATTTTTTGATGACGTGCAGACGAAAGAATACAGAAAACAGTTCACTGTAAAGTAAATTGGAGTGGGCAGTTCATTCAGTTTTTCAGCTTTGCACTAGATGCCTACGAACAATGTCTACCAAAAATACTTTTCTATAGAGCTCGAAATATCTGCAGCACAGATCAAGTGCAGGAGGAGGAAGAAATCCTAACAGAGGCCCCTGGGACAAATGAATATCTTAATCAGTTTATCGTATTTATAAAAGAGAACTACCTAAAGCAACTCCAGTCGACTTAATGGAGAAAAAGAGATTCGTGATCAGCCTGCCATTGAGCGGTCATCTTTTCAACCGAATTAATCCAAACATCAAGTGCGCACTAAAGCCTACGTATTTATCGGCTGGACTGAACATTCTACATGCAACCAAGGAAATGAAACTCAACAAATAATCGAAAACTGTGCCTGACCCACGAGCCTCACATATAGTTCACTAGTTCACCTATAGCTCCTGGGATAAATAAAAGCAGAACGGATTGGTGCCTCGATCAGCGCACAGGGCAACATGTGCCCCAGATGGCTCAGCCTTTGCTAGAGCAGAAAATATGTTCAATAAATCCGTTCAGATCGTAAATTTGTTAACTCAAGCAGTGATCTCCCCAAGAAATTAACTGAACCACTGTCTTAGGTACCGAACCATGGGGGAGCTGAGAATGGATCGGATATCCATAGTGTTTTGACCAAAGAAAGCAGTTCATTTCTAAGGAAGATGGGTATCTCGACAAAATATTTTCACTATAGGAAGGATTGGATTAGTCATATACAAATATGGGTGGGGAAGGGATTTGTGGTGCTAATTGTTTTGTTGTCTAGGGTTTGTATGTGTTTGAATGTATTCAACTCGGCTCACGCAAATTTGAGATTCACAACAGAGATGGAGCTGAACAGTGAAATAGCTTTC
This sequence comes from Fasciolopsis buskii, assembly GCA_008360955.1. Lineage (NCBI taxonomy): Eukaryota > Metazoa > Platyhelminthes > Trematoda > Plagiorchiida > Fasciolidae > Fasciolopsis > Fasciolopsis buskii. Next base: position 358,011 of record LUCM01009895.1, on the reverse strand, counting down.
TTAGATGTACGACTAAGTCGTCGAGAAGACGACTCAATTCGGCGATCAGTACACAGGAAAGCCACATGGAATGGACAATACATCAACTTCCACAGCTTTGTACCTCTTAATGTGAAGAGGAACTTAATTAGATGTCTGATTGCCAGGACAAAAAGAATATGCACAGAAGATACTCTTGAAGCTGAACTGCAGACGGTCAGAAGAGTATTCACTAAAAATGGTTTCCAAATTAGATTAATCGACAAGATGTTGGCGACAGAACAGGAAGTTCCTAGGAGGGCGACGGTGGAGAGAAAACCAGTATACATATCTCTGCCATTCAAAGGTGACACGCTAGCAGAGTTAGCACGACGAAGACTGACTGGTGCTATCAATAAGACATTCTACGCAGCCAAGCTTCGTATCCTGTTCAAATCCCGCCCCGTAGTGTCATTATGGTTGAAAGACAAAGTCCCTGATTCTGCAGCCTCGTTTTGTATCTATTCATTCACGTTCCTGTGGGACAATGTACATCGGCCGCACGACCAGGAGGCTGTCTGAACGCATCCGTGAGCACCACCCGGCTTGGTTAGGCACTGGAACAATTAAGTCACTTAATAGCGCAGTGGTTTCACATCTAGCTCAGACTAACCACACCGTGAATGTGACGCAAGCTTTCCGGACCCTGTATAAGGTCAGAGGTCAATAATCCAGGTTGGCAAAGTATCGCCTCTTGAGCACTGCGGAAGCTGTCGCAATCCGTCTTCACAATCCTCCACTTTGTTCTCAAAACAATTTGTGATTGCGGTTCAACTCCCTTGGCCCACCCCCCGTCCCAATACAAACCTTAGACAACAAAACAATTAACACCACAAATCCCTTCCCCACCCGTATTTGTATATGACTAATCCAATCCTTCCTATAGTGAAAATATTTTGTCAAGATATATATATAGTGATGTAATGGCATGAGTACGAATCACTGAAAACGAGCTTGTTCGCCAACTTGTATTTTCTCAATGTGCTCAGTGGTAATTTTCAAGGAAGATGGGTATTTTCAACAGCAGAATTCATTGTGCATGCGCTGAATCAGCTGCTGAGGTAATATGCACCGTCAGATATGGGGTTGACAATGCTAGTTAGATTACTCAAGAAGGAAAATGCAGACCATTTAAATCTCGTTCGCAGATATGAAAGATCTCATGCCTAATAACATCGAATGTTGCTGATATGCGTGAGAAAAATGTGTTAGCCTAAAACACTTCTTCGTACGACACAAGTAGTACTAAGTTTTGAGGATGACAGACGAATATAGATCGTTACCATGGGGATTCTACGAGACGAACGGAGAGATCACAGCACCTAGGATAGTAAAGGACCTTTCATGCCGAGATATTTAATTTGGACTACCTAGTGAGGATGAAGTGCTCGATAAAATGCCTTATGCTCGGCGAAGAACACGTTGACGGCTGCCCAATGGACTCAACAGGAACAAGGAAGTACATCCAGGAAGCCATTTTTAACAGAATCGTGCAAGTTGTCACCTGCAAGACATTTAAAAATATTGTTTACCAAGGAATCTATTAAGTTTCTACCAATGACTTAGGTGTGATTAATGAACTAGTAATTATTTGGATTGTGGCGAAAGCTATACTTCATGAAAGGCACGACGGTAGATGATTTTCGCCATGGGAGGACTAGGCTGTTGTTCATGAAGATCATTCAAAGGGGAATTAGGACTAAATTGATGTCAGGACCGCGGTGGGAAGAACTCACAGCAAATCATGGCGGACATCATGGTGAGCATGTAAAACCACCTACATGAGCGGTCCAACATAGGTGCATTACAATAGGGGCTATTCAGAAAGAAAAACAGGTACTAGATCTACGCAAAACTAGTCTGCACTAATTACTTGGGAATTGATGAATGACTTCAGTCAGTGCAGATCATCAGCTTTGCCATTTCCATTGCTTTGATCAGGCATATTTACAGCAGCATCGAATAAACTACCAGCTTGTTAAATTTCCCAGTTTTATCACCTAAATTATTCTCGTGGGTCCATACAAGAAGTGAAGCCACCCTTCGTTTAACTTTGGAAGAAGCAAATATGCCAAGATATTTCCCATTTTACAGTGGGATTCTTCATTGATTTATGTAAATTGGAACAATCGAATAATAAGCAACCTGATACCGAAACTTACCAGCGGTTACCGTTGCCTAGATGAAGCAAAATACTTCATCTATGTTTAATTCAACACAGTATCATGAAACTGGAATGAGTGTGAGGTAAAGGTGAGTTAATTCACTCGTTAGAAGATGATTCCCTGAGAGGCATGCTCACTGCTTGCACATCATACGAGTTGGATGTTCTTTGCCATTGGTTAAGCACTATGGTAAATTCGCCGTAAATGGCTGCGCATTTATCCGTGATGGTAAAGTTAATCTGATCCATAATGCTTTGAATACATTAATTATTATATTTATTCCGGTGCTATTAAAAAATTTCACAGAAGATAGACGCCAAAACCACATGGCAGTACTCTGGAACTCTTTTTGTGCATCAACTAAAGGTCTTTTCAACACTGTTTGAACGATCTTTTGATGAGGCACTAAAGGAAACTCGGTTAAAATCGATCGAATGCACCCGTTAGTATTTTTTCTATTTTTCTTTTCCACTTGGCACTGCAGTTGGTATTTGGCTTCCGGAACTATGCACATGGTACACGAGTTGAGAAATTTTGCTATCGGGCAAGCATTAATTGCTAACACCAGACCGTTAACATTGAAATGAAAAGCAGTTACTAAGTATTCGCTAGGCACATAATGAACACCAACCACAAAATTATTTCCAAATCAATTTCGAAAGTATGCCTGGAATTCTTTGTGTAGTAATTTTCAATCTCATCGTCAGATTTCGTTACAATGTCCACTAAGGTATTTCTCGTACGGGGACCGTTCGTCAAAGCGAAGAAATAGCATGATATTTTATGGAAGTCATGTCACTAAGAAGCCAATTGAATGTACACTATTGCTTTGTCCAAATTTGCTGTCGTGATTAGGAAATTTTTAGGAGTTAATTGACTTTGTAAAGAAATCACTAGACATGGTGGCGAACGATTTTGACAGGATTTCCATCGGATATACCGGATCCGCTCTTGTATGTTGCACAGAGTCCAACCCAAGTTGTATAGATATGGAGAACTTTGGGAAGAAAGGTTTCCGTTGGAAAATGCATAAGTGTTTTCGGATTCGGGCGAGCTTCAACAGTGCACAGAATAGCTGGAAAAAAGAATGTGTAGATCGCACTATCGCTTCATACATTCCCAAATTGTTTTTTGCAGACTACGATATCATTATTATCATACTTGTGGTTTTTTTGAGAAATCAAATAGTGAAATAGGGGCTAAGTTTGGTTGGATAGAAATTTTTGTAATATAAGTATGAAGCAGAAGTTACTATTGAAAAACCGAAGTTGGTTGCTGGTTATTCATTCATTGTCGGGCAACCAAGTTGCTTCCAACCGGGCGCTTGCATCGGTGTCCAAGGCTATCAATGGAGTTGTCCAGCCTTTCGCTGACGTGAACCAACAAGCACAAGGTTGGCGGTGTGCTGGGCCTTTTGTTTGGAGAACAAATAACGGTTAGGTAACACACACTAAGTCGATTAGTCAAAGTGACTGAGGCGAACGTTCAGTGATTGTTTGAGAACCCCACAGACAGAGATGCAACTGGTCGTAAAAAGGTCAGTTACGTACACTTGTAAACTAATACATGCAGGTAGGTATATCCGTGATTAATAATAAAATAACAGCTTAGAAATTTAAAATATATTTGATATGTTTCAACAACCTATAGCACATTTTAGATAATTTTCTCTAACCATTACTTGCTATTGACATTTGACACAAAAATATCACTTCTGCATTTCCATCCCGCTGCCACAATTTGAATTTCGACTGGCAGGAAAATTTTCCCAAAAGACGGTGGACTAGTTTTCAGCAACAAAACGTTCCGATATTGTGTAGGTTTTCTTTTTGTAATTTGCACTGTTTCCGTGGGAGGTACGGAAATTGCACGGCGTTTATATTACTAACGTAATCATTTTAATTGGCAATGAGACGAAAGAAGTAATAATATACCGCAAAAATAAAACTCAGGAATTATTCTGGTCTCTGCTTAACATCTGGTGATCACTGTTGTTTACTGTAACGGCTTCAATCGGTCGGCTTGACGCAAGCCAAACACCATCTTGCTTAGCCAAGCGATTACAATCAAAATTTCTTCTGGCAGGTTATCAGGGTTGTTTGCATTTACTTATTACAATCGAACAGTCTGAATAATTACACACGGAAAAGACCTCATTCACTGATTGTTCCCGTCTCTCGGACACGTGATAGTTTCTCCTTTGGTCTTCATTTCCTACGTCGCCCAGTTCTCCTCCTAGCTTGTAAGAAAAGCAGATCACTTTTTTCTTGTTCCAGAATTAGGGCACTCCTTTGGGTCCCCACTTCGTTTCGTTGCTTGGATTGGGTCAGGTCTTCAGCTCGTGTGTCACTCACCTAAGCCCAAACCGGCCTGTCGGACAGTTCTGTTTCCCAGACCTGATCTGTCCTCAATGTCGTATAACTTATAAGAATGAGACAAAACGGCCTCGGGCTTTTGGCACGAGTTCGCAGCCTCACCCCATAGTTTCCAATAGCGCAGACCGCAGAGAACCGAAATTCCTGCTGGAGGTGATTGAAACAAACCAGCCGAAAAACTGGGTCACACTGTTAATCCCACTTTAGGTTGCGATTCAGGGGTTCTTTATGGGACTCGGCAGCAAGAGGATAAGACAAACCTCTCCAGTGCATTTTCAAAAGACAAGTGTCCGGTGAATAAGAAATGCTCAATTCCAAATTGAAATGTTAACAATACGTCTGCAATCTTCGAAGCGAATGACCAAAGAATGGAAACATAGGAAACAGAACCCACGTAAAATGGGAACGGAAAGTTCAAGGTACGCAATGTCACAAACGTATGAACATCTGCTACACCAGACGTGAGAAACGCATTGTGCAAACGGTGACACCGAAATAGTACCGATGGGACAATGCGGCGAAAAGCAAAGCATGCTAGAAGATGCAAGGTTTTTGAACAATGTGGTATCTTCTCGTCCACTCGAGAAGCGCTTACGGGAATCGGTTAGACTAAATTGTAATGATTTAGCTCCCTCGAAGAAAGCGTCAAATTTAGTTGACCGGATGAAAGAATTTGGGGTAATTCATCAACCGTTTGGGGCGAGTACGTGCAACTGCAACGTTTCAGTTATACTGGAATAGTCTCGTGCGAGAATTGAAGTTAATTGCGTGCACAAGAAGAAACTGAGTGAAAGAAACGCGCCAGCAGTAACAAAGTACCATTACTAGGCCTAGGTAAACATTGTCCGGATACTATCGTTTGGATGTTAGATATCCGTTAAGACGTGCGTGTCATTTAAGGTGCTACCATACTATTTCAAACGTTTTTCCAACTGGGTCAGAACTATTCGGAAATGCTATTCAGCTGACTTACTGAGATCTCGAACGTATAGGTCTAGCAAACGATTAGTCATATATGGCCACATGTAAGGAGAACTGATAAGGTGCTCTGCAATTGCAGAGCAAATCAACTGATATGAACTCGCGCGAAGCAAAGGATAGACCTCAAACAATTGCAAAAGCATTCGGCGTGAAACCGACAAAGCTCGATATAATTCCAAAGTAAAGGGATTAACTGCACGGTTGAACGGTTATTGCGGTAAGGAAATGTTTCAGCTCATCGAACAAACAATAAAATACCGTCCGCTTGCTTGCAAGAAGGTACACCGGGGATAGAAAAAAGAGTTTACCATGCACATGACTACAGTGACGCTAAGGGAATCCGAGGAGTCAAAAACGCGAAATTTTTCTAGTTCCAGATGAAAGAAATTAATTGAAATTCTTGCTCACTCGTTCAAATGGCTTTGTAGCCTTGATTAATGGAATGTGTGGGGAGCTACAATGTGTTGCAATTTCACCACGTACAGAATGCTGGAAAGTGTTTGGTTTTACATTTGCTGTCGTAATTTGTGGACTACAAACCACTAATAAAATGTATCATTCTGATTACCATAAAGTGACGTTGAATGGAGTGAAGTTTTTTATATCGGGACGAGAGACAGATCCACGAAAGACAGGTGACAGGATGTGACTAACGCAATTTCTGCTCCCAACGTGATAGAACTCAAACAGTTCAATTGGCCAGAGTTGAATCTTCACATTTCTTAACTTTCTTTTTATGCTTTTTACCAAACATAAATGATATTGGGTTTAGGTCAATCAATAGCCTGATTGATTTATTCAATTTCTTCAAATTTTTCGACGGTATCGTGTATTTCTTTCTTGGCTCATAGATAACGTCCTCCCTTCGAGGGTGGGATTCTGGAAAAATGTCACCTGCCTGTCCTTCTGATTTTGGAAGTTCGCAATGGCGGGCGATGTCCGAAAAATTTGCTGCCGCTTCTTAAGATGGTTCCCGCTTCGGTAATGATAGAGATGGCATTTTTCACATCGATTGCTTAATAATAAATTGGTTTTGTTCAATAAATGTGACACGTAAACATACATTGGGATTTATATTTTGCGGTGAAATTCAGTTTTCCTACAGCAGTATTGGTCCCTCTAAATAGGGTCCAATAACATCCATCGAAAGACCTAAGAATCAGTTGCCGGTTGCGAAGGATGATGTTCGGCTCGCCGAATGCAACGTTTTATTTTCGTGATTTTGAGAAACTCCACCAAATTTTGTCAGGTCCGTTCCATGCGTTCCCGCAAATTCCCGAGTCGCCTACGTAGGCGAACATTTGTTGTACCCAGTCGTCGGTTAAGACATTGTCAGTGACAGGTTGAAAATGCCACTCCGTTCGCCACGCCGAATGGAATACGACAAAATGGGTGCAACCAATGGGAGATCTTGAGTCCGGTAGAGTAATTCTTACTTACAGCAATCAGTGTCTGATGGCAGACAACTTTCAAATCCAAGGTATTTTATACTTCACATCAGAAGGTTTCCCAGTTTACAGTATGGTGCATGAGGGAGGGTAGCAGTTGAATGCGTGCAGTGATTTATGGTTTGACTACGATCAACGTGAAAGCAACGTATTCGCAACCTCACAACGACGGGTTAAATCCATTGCTCGGCAGACATCTGTTGGCCGCAGCCTAGTTTCAGAAGACCCCTGAAGGGAACCAGTTTCATCATTATCGCTTTCCCTTGGAACCAGACTTCGTAGCCTCTGGAACGCCGTAATGGTTTCATACACAGCGGAGAACTTGAATGTGTCAGGATGAGTTCAATAATTGCCTGATAGATTAAGTCGTGTTCGAGGTGATACTAACTGCATAATCTAACGGCAGTCGGCTTTTCTCTTCCGATTAAAGGTCAGCTAACTAAATGTGAACACTCTTATTGCTTACTACAGACTAAAATAGTGAAGCAACAGGAAAGGCGATCTGCACTCACCACGAATGTTCCTCTTTAGTCACCCTTAAAACTGCTTGTGAGTAACTACATTAAAAAACAGGCCAGATTATCGCCATCTGGTTCCAATGAAGCCCGTAGTTCGTTCTCTGATCTAGATTTACGTTATAATTCTAAATGCACGAAATGCCCAAAGAGAGATCGGCTGACTAAATGTCACGCAGAACGTCCTTGTGGTTCAAACCATGTTTCACCTCTGCTAGGAACACAGTTCCCCAATGGAACAAGTCGAGCTCTCGGTTCCCGCTTCCTTTGCTAGTTATCCGTCACAGCGATCAGATCATCGAATATGCCGATGCATATTGATTGCTTCGTCTATTAATGAGACAAAAAGCTTGGTCATTTTAAAGACGAGGATTGAGGCCAAAGTATGGTTGTCAAAGGGGTAGGGGCGAGTTGTCGATACGTTTCCTTAACAGAGCGATCACCGGCAATACCCAGCTCCCTAACTACGTACCACTTAATTATTCGAAGATAGAACTCCTCACCATCACCATTCCCAGTACTTACGTTCGCTTTACGAAACCTTTGCGAAACACGCAAACTGCACAGATCGAGGTTCGCCTTTCCAAATGCCGCTCTCTGGCCCAAAAAAGGGTAAGTAGATCATTCTCTAGTTTCCCAACCGCTCGTAGTAGCGTCGTATTTCCTGTGCATTCTTATTGCGTCAGTGTCCAACATAGCGTGAGACTTTAACATGAACGAAATACCACACAAGCTTCACAGTGAAACAGCATTCGCCGATTGTTGCCCGAAGTGTTACATCGTCATTCTTTGAATATTCGAAATGTTCTGAACTGGACTTTTGGCCCGATTCTCATTTAAATGTTATGAGTAGCTTCTATGTTACCTGCCCCGGAAAATCTCTGAGGTAGGTGGGCAGTGGGCAGAACTACTTGCGGAATCTCTCTAAATTTCTGTCCATCACTGTCACTGCATATTCTTGTGGGAAATGGGTCTTGTTTGGCCGTGCGACGAACGTGTGAACCACGCGCTTGCTACAACTGGACTAACTGCAGAGTTCTGTGAACGGAGTGTCAAGGGTATCCGAGGAAATAAGCAATAAATACGCAACATCGTTATCATGAATTATTTGATGTCACTATTTGATTTCCCTATTTTCGCAGAGAAATTTTGCAGCAACATACCTATACTGCTCTTTAGGTCAAAGATGAGTTCTGGTGGGACGTATCCTGGTATTCCAAATTATGCATCAAACGAACTCTGTGATGGCTTCTCTCGATTTCAATATCCAACTTGGCAACTAGGAGGAAACAGAACGGCGTACCAGGCCCCTATTTCTGTCTTATTCAGTTTCACTTTCAGCTTTCAGAACCATAACCTTTGTGCTGAAGTGCTCTGATTTTCGTTGGTCTCACCATAGAAAAGAGACAAAGGTAGTGAGGAATAGTAATAGATTGACCGCGAAATAAATAGTCGAGGGAATTTCGGATATAAGAATACTACTGACTGCATTGCAAAGCCAAATCATCTATTGTTTCCAACGTTCACATTGGGGAATCGCGAGGACCCCAAACCTGCAGACTAATTGCAGCTACATGGGCCATCCCACGGACTAAAGTTTCCGAACATGTTTGCAATGTCATCGACTGATCACACTGATCCATTTTTTAACCATTGTCTGTCTCGGAAGGCAGTGTACGTCGACGTTATCATTTTATGGGCATACACAAAACGTCCCAGTCCTGATAATCTATTCAAAATCGGTCTCTAGGACCCAATACTTTATGCCTAACCTAAATTAAATGAGGAAATTGTCCCATCATATTCTACCAGCACTAAGAAGACAAGGATGTTTAAACTTTGAAAGTCTCTGCATGAGATCTGTCTTCAACGGCCATGCTTCTGAGCTGCATTGCACTACCGACCTCCTCGAATCTGTATAAATTTGACCTCTGCGCAATACTTGGATGTTGGACTGACCCCACATACGCATCAAGTTTGTGAAGTTCAACCGAGTGTTCTGAATGCACTAAGCCCCTTCATTCGACAAACGACCAAAAAGCAAGATACAAATACCCAATTCTCAGCCGGTCGCAACAACCAAAATGATCACCTCATCCAATATTTTTCCGCTTACAGATTGTTTATGGGAAACAAAACTTTTACCGTGCAAAGCGAAATAGGGTAAACTGGCTATCTCCTTCGACTTCACGGAGTTAGACTTACATTGATCACCTTAACAGCGGTAGCCAATGGTGCGGATCAATCGAAGACTGACGACCATTCTGGTCAACATCCGTGAATTTAAATCATGTTTCCGTTAGAGCCTTTGCTAACCCCTAGTCGATGCTCGATTCAACATAAAAACAGCCCGTCCATAATAGTTGACTTTATACGTTAATTGCCGACTACATATACGTTTGGTGCTTATGAAGCAAGTAACATTACGGTAATGACCCCAATATATCAGTGCACATAAGAAACAGACCAAGCAAATCGAGGCACCCAGCGGCAAAAGTCACGAATGAGGACAAGCGAGGTAAACCTCAAAAATGATAAATGTCCTCAACATTAGCTGCAATTGAATGCTCTCACATTTGTCCCCAGGAAGCCATAAATAACGAGAAACCCAAATAACTGAGATATAAACCGACCGGGAGCCTGAAAAATAGCCGTGAGTAATGGTGGATTTGAAAATGTTGGGAAGTCCGGAGGACTGCGATTATCGGCAATAGCCGCAACCACTGCCGATTCGTTAGCAATTACTGCTCCACGGTAGCCGATTGTAAGCGAAGTGATCAAGGAATCAAATGCGTCGCGTGGAGCGCTAGGCAGAGGATTTCGCAGAGCAGTTTACTTCGCCCAGTTCTACAGTGGTGCTGTTGCTTTCACTCGAAAACAAAACAGTGGAAACAAATACCAGTCCTCCATCGGAAATAGAGATTTTTCGACTAGGCAAATGCGGTTGGAACAGTTGGTTCTCGACCGTCTGAATGGCATTGCAGGCGATTTTAAAATGCGCCCTACATCACAAAATCTTACGTGCCTTGTTTCGTGCACAACGCACCCTTTTGAAAGTAGTATAAACAAACGGGGTAACGAGTTGAGCCTGTCATCACCTTAATTTTGGAAGGGCTCAACTCATCTCGTCCATTTACACTCCGTTTTTTCCCCATCCCTCCATTCGTGCGTCCCCGAGTGGTCGCGACGACTACAGTTCAGCCTGCCTCACCTACCTGACCAACTGATAAGTGAGGTAATCGCGTTTAAGGCCCAACCAAGTCTTAAATCACTCGTACGTTTTGGATTCAACCAGGAATCTCGGATCTTGACCGTGATTACGCAACCCTAACTGAACTTGAGCTTGTAGACCCCGTGTGCTGCAAGCATGAAAAGTCAGCTTATGTGCATATTTGCGATGGAGTGAGAGATTAGGGATTTTCGTTCCCCTCTGGTTTCAGACCGTTTTGGTCATCATAGTGAACTCTGTATGAGAACAAAATGGACCACCCCACCCGGACGGAGAATAATAATTAAACTAATACAATCCAGCCTGTGTTGGTAACTTCTGGTCATGTTGCACTCGAAGCGTTTTAAACAGGAGGCTCGCAACCGTGACTCGCTGAGCTTCGATGCCCACCCCGTTGATAAGCAGGATTCAAATAATGAAAATGAAAATTCAAGTTCCTCCGTGTTAAGAAATGGACACTTGTCTCCAGATCCACTTATGCGTTTACCGGATTCTCAAAACATGGAGTCCCTGTACCATATCGAAACCATAGCCACTCTGACCCCAGTTTTTATACCCTCAAGTCCATCAGTTATGCTTCGGACATTGCTGAGAAGCGTGGCGATCGCCCTTTTGTTGTAGCTTGCGGGGCGCACGTTAGAGCCGTCAGAAGGATACACGAGCAAGTTGTGAAAGCTTTTGAGGATGGGAAACTTTGGTGTGTGGCTGCAAAGTCCAAGGGTGGGGAGCTTCATGCAGTGTACCATGCTGACGAATTGCGGTGGAACTCGCAGCAAAGTTTAGGGTGATATGGCAATCGACGAAATGGTGACCTAGTTGGATGAAGATCCGACATTCGCAGTTGAGCTGTGTCGATCTCGATTAGAAGCCGAGTTTGATAACGGTGTTCCTCACGCTACAAGCGGGAATTACCTGGGCTGTCGGCTAAAAAACTTCACCTCATTCCATTTGGAAGGAATAAGACTGATATGGAGATGGAAACGTTACCACCTGGAAAGGTGTAAAGCGGACCAAGAATGCATTTATTTATATCGATCAGACGAACTTCAAACCTGACAGTGGGCTGACCCACCGTGCCTGAAGATCTACATCGGTCACAGCAAAAATTAACATCTAACTGGAACTATAGCCGAGTGTGACTTGACATTGTGTCGAAATGAATGCGGGACATACCGCTCTGAAGACCGCTAACAGTGGCTCCGGTTAGTTTTACATAATCTAAGGTAGGCTGCGCCCATGTCTAAGTTGAGGGAGTTTGTGTTGACACGCCTTGTCACACTTGAAGATGCATTCACAGACTGTTGCGAATTCCCCCATACTCACCAATATTTAAACCGACTGAAAATGTTTGGAGTGTTCTGAAGATTCAAGTCAAGTTAAAATTCAATACTGATTATCCTGGTCGGCGGGATGAAGACCTTTTAGGGGTTCTTAGTCAATCGGAATGGCTGATGCAATTCCTGAAACACCGGGTTGGGACAGCAACGTAAACCATTCCCGATGATCTTTGCAAATGCTTTTTGAGGCATTCCTGGACATTCCTTTTGATTATTGTGCGCGGTGAGGGCATGGAAAAGTGATGACTTCTACTCAGGCAGAGAATGGTAAAACTGCTCCATGCAGGAAAACCAAGCATTGATTCATTTGACGTTATTTTAATTGTTCGACCTTTATCTCAAATGGGATTCACGCAAAGAGTAAGAGAAGTTCAGTATGCCTAAGAAATTTGATTTAGATTAAGATGTACGTCACCCGTAATTTTTGCGTTGATTTCTTGTAGAGCCGGTAACTGTGAATGATTTGGCGTATTTACCTAATTATATGATGTTTTACGAAATTGTATACGCCGCTAAAGAATCGGATAAAAGGGGCATCTTGGCAGTTTTTCTGGGCTCAACTGATGCACTAAGAAATTTTATCAATTTTGCGCTTAACTATCATTACAGTTCCAGCAACTGATCCTATGGTCATCATACAAGGCAGCTTTCAGTTTTGTCAACTGGATCGTATCACATTCTTTAATAAACAGAAAATCATGAATACTCCGTAGCTTTCGACCGATTACACAGTGGTTCCATTAACCCTTGGCACAAATGGATATTAGTGTCTACCAGATGACTGGGTCAAAATAAGCGCTAAGGGATACTGACAAACAATGAACTGGAGGTTTTTCATATGGAGTAAGAGAGAGTTTTCAAGATTTCATAGCTCAAGATTATTTGGATGTTTTTTTTCTGTTCAGAGTGTACAGGAGCACAGACACTGTGCGAGCAATGCGTAACAGACCTATGAACTAGGCTTAATTCAGATGCCGATCGAAATGGAATCACATAGAAATTATTATTTCTCTGGATCTCTCGAAGCCACATCATGTGAGTATGCATTACATTATCGTTCATTAATTACGAAATATGCAATTGTTATCCGATCATATGCAACAGAAAAATATTTCGGTTACAAACTCGTAAGTAAATTGACCTTGATGAGGATACTAAATAAGGCGTTTCATAACTAAGCTTCTGTAAGAAAAATTGGATCGAGATTCATAAAACAAATAGCGCGCGTTGACTGATTGGGTAGACCGAAGAAGGCAGTGTGCATGTGAACATTATGATCGAAATAAGGCGAAGCTATTCCCTCATTTTGACTAACCCATTTGGTCCCATTTCGATGTTATGCCTACTTATCAAAATTGTGTGATTAAGCGAGTCTGAGTACTAAACGATCAAAATGTACTTGCTCGTCCAAATGCGCAGAGAATGACGGTCCGATATTCCAGCTTATCGGTTTTGGTACAGTTTAGTTGTCCGTCACAGATTCCCTACTGTACTGAAGTCCGTCTACAAGCACGTATGATGTAACACTGAGATACGCCCTAGTTTATTTCGTGAGTAGTTTGAGGAGACAGATGAGTAATAATGGGATGGCGACTGGCATGCTCGACTGGCCAAAATGATGGACCAGGGGTGAACGAGATACAGCACAACCTCTTGTCCTCTAGTTAAGCTCACAATCTCCTACATTCACTCTAGCGTTTCCAATTTCATAGTTTTTCCTCTGGATTCAATCTTGAGGTGGTACATTCAACGCACGCACGCACGCCTCTAGGTCTAAATAGGATTAGTTGCCGAAGTGAAGCTTCACTCAGGCCACGGTATTTTGTCCACAACGCAGCCGTGAATTCGTTTATGTGCGTTTGAATTGGTTCAACTGCTTTTATGATATGCTGAGCGTATGGACTAGTTTTAATTGAATACCACCCTGTAACTTGTGTTCGAGGGAGTTGAATTGATATCAGGTTAGCTTGGCATAAACCTGGTGAATCTCGCGACATTTTAACTACCGGCAACATTTTCAGCAGTAAAATTGAAATTTCTGCTTTTTCTCTAATAAGAAACTAAACCCTGTTATGATGAGTTCATTAACGGTGATCGTGAGGTGCATTCTGTTGCTTTGGCATTGTGCCAAACTAACTACTTATACTTACAGCTTCCAATTTCTGAAAGAGAACTGGACATTTCTAAAAAATCACTTACATTTTTGGACTACAGGGCACTTAAAACAAAGCAATGAGTGTACTCTATCCATACATCTTACAACTTGAAGAAACCTTTTTTGAACGATGCTTAAATGGGGCCTAGAGACGGAGGCGCGCTTGTTTGATTGCACACAAACATGAAACACAACTCAAAGCTAGCGCTTTGAATTCCGTCTAACATCGGCACTTCTTGGCCTGATATGGCAACGTCATAGCACCGACGATGTCACCTCGACTGGTGATGAAACGTTTGCAATAACACCGACCAGCTCAGCGAACAAATCAGCACCATCCTGCTAAACCTGAGCTACGAGAAAAAAACATCATTCTCTATCTTGCTATATATATATATATATATATATGAATTGGATTATGTTCCGGTCCTATTCACGTCACCGGTTCAAGGTCATCTAAGACGTCAAAGTCAAATCTAGGAGTAATCATCTGGTAAGGAAATTTACAGTGCGCCAAATTTATGCGCACGTTGAAATTTTTTATTCCCGAGGGAAAGCCTGCGACCCAAATGTCAGACTTCGTGAATATAACCTTGTGAGAACCAACATAACCTGATTAGCCATGCTACAAAACCTCTTATTTTTCAACCTAATCACTCTAGAGCATTTGGAACCGGGGATCACGCGGATTTTAGTTTGTTTAATGCGCTACGCACTACCTATTTATTTTGGACGGAGCGATAAGTAAAAGATCGATGTGAGCGAAACACAAAAAGCGACAAGAGAATGGATTTGTGTTTGTTATCAAACATACCACCATACGCTTGAGTTTCTTCCTAAATGAGAAGCGAAGTAACAGAGTCAGATAATTGACAATGTGTGACTTGTTGCACGAGGAGTACTTCTCAGAATGATTCTCACCAGCTACCCTGGGTAATAAGATTTCTCACACCTTCACGCAATTTTGTGTTCATCCTACTGATCATATTGTTTCATTGCCATTAACGAAAAACCTAGCCTTTCAACCGTCAAAATCATTTTAGAGGAATGAGTGTTAATGACATAAATTCGTCATCCCATGAAATAAGCCAGACATTCATGTTCAAACACCAGAGGTATTCGGAAATCTGCTCTCAATGGCCACACTTATGAATCTCAAAGTTGCAGCAATTTAATTACTGCTGCTTACAATATACCTTCGCTTGGTAACCGGACCTCACGCCGACTTTGCAGTAGCCTCAAGTAGGTGAACACCAATGGAGCGTTCTGCTTGAGAGAATCCACTGCTATGATTTGAAGGTGTAAACATACCAAAAATACACCTGCAATGCCATCCAGATGATCGAACACTACTTGCAACGCGATTGGCTCCTCAGTGAGGATCACAACGTTCCCCCCCATATCCGATATCAGACGTAAAACCATACGAACATATATCAGTGTTAATATTGTCAAATGAGGATAGGGCAATTTACTTTATCAATTCAATCAGAAAGTTGAAATGAAAGGAGGATAAGAGGCTACAGCAACGAACATCATTTATCGTGAGGAAGTCGAGTGAAAGATTCCCGCAGACACGAACTCGGCTTCGGGTGTTGCAAATACGGAAAGCGGATAAGTGAAACGAATCTTCTTGATACATGTTCCAATGAAATCCAGTGTCGCTGATCTCCAGGACCAACCTAATCGGACACCGCTTTCAGGCCATAAAAATAAAGATTGTGGGTCTGCGGAATGACTATATTCTAAAATTTCCCACAGACGGAATATTTGTTCAATACAAACCGACCGGTTCCGGAACCATCTTCGTCTTCTTGCATGTGCGTTTCACGGCCACCAAATAATCGGTGGGTTGTACGGCTCCCGAACACTTGGGATGCCATACTTACCAAACTAATTCCTGCGTGATTTTCATATGAATATTGCCTTTCTTGTTAATCGATACAATCACCAATTCACACTAGTTCTTACAAATGTGTTCTGTTTCCCAAGATGATACCATAAGTTTTGTCAACTCTGATACCAAGACTTTGTAACTATTCACGAAAAGGGATGGATAATAGTCATCTGGTTCAGCTTCCCGATGCCATTTGATGAAAAGCTGATATTTGCCTGCATTGGTTGGTTTTCGAGTGAAAGCAGGGTGAAATAAACTGCTCTGCGAAATCCATCTGCCTAACGTTCCATGCAACGCATTTGAGGACGAATCGATGAGACATCGGATTCCATGATCACCTCGTTTACACTCAGCTTCCGTGAAGCAGTAACTGCTGATGAATCGGCAAATGTCACGACTGTTGCTGATAGCCGAAGTCCTCCGGACTTCCCAACATTTTCAAATCCAACATTACTCGCGGCTATTTTTCAGGCTCCCGGTCGGTTTATATCTCAGTGATTTGGGTTTCTCGTTGTTAGTGGTACCCTGGGGACAAATTTGAGAGCAGCCAAAAGCGAGCTGCGGTCAAGAACATTCATCGTTTCTAAGGTTCGCGAGACCTGGAGTACTGTCTGGCTCTTTCTGCTTTGCAGCTTGTCTTAAGCGCGGAAACGCTTCAGGCTCCAAGATGGCTAATCCTTCCGGGAGTCTCTAATTGGTCTCAGACGACAGTGTGTCCGGAACGTTCTATGCTGAGTAGGTCCTATGCATTATCTTCCCGTCATGGACGGCCCTTCACCAAAGTGTAAAGGCAACTGCTAACGTTCAGCTTGGCTGATAGCTGAATCTCAGATTAAAACAAGCCCCATGCTGACCAGCATCTTTGGTAAAAGGGCGTAATAAGCACCCAGGATATCTAACCTCACTCGAATGGTGCATGGGTTGACCAACCAGCAAAAGGCTCCCAGAAGCCATTCAGGTCTTCTTACTACTTCCTAGATTGGACATTTTATTTACAGGTTTGCAATAGACCGGTCAAAGTCAACAATCTTATTCGGTATTTTGATTGTCATCTTCATTAATTACAGGTCTCATGACACTTGAACCATAACCAGATCTGTACTGGATACCTGAGTTAAGTGTTTAGTAAAAATCTGGCTGTATTCATTTTGTTAGAGAAACGGTGGAGAAGGTATATATTTCTCTTTGCTTCTGGAGTTAATTCTGGGTTACTGTCTCCCATTGATGGCGCTTTAACCCATGGAAGAATAACGCACTTAAGCATGACTATGGAAATCACTAATAATAAACATGAATAATTCTTATTCTCCCTTCGACGTAGTCGACCGCCGTGTTTAGTGTCCGTATTGTGGAAATGAAGCGCATAGTGAAGTGGATGTATTGCAGATGAGTCCACCCAAGCCCAGGCACAGACCAATTACCTCGACGAAATGCGGATGACACAAATAAACCGGAAGCTGGACTGCCGTGACCAGATATACCCGCAGGCAAGGCAAACGATCGGCCTAGGAAAGCTTAATCAAACAAACTCGTCCCATGGGTGTCACACTGACCAAGTTGTCGTGATGCAATAGACTCGGCTTTCCTACGCTTCTCTCGTCTTGCTCCGCATATGCACTGGCACGAAGTGCAGTACCACAGCTCAGGCTGGACAGAACAAGAGAGGGTCACAATGAGAAATACTGAGTTTATAGAAAACCCGACATGGAATCGTGGGGCAAATACTCTGGGTTGTGTATAGTTTTAAATGGATGTCTGCTGATTAGCGTAGATTACGGCCGTGGAGAAAGAAATGGGATTTTGAATATTTGCGTTTCGTATGTTGACAATCTTTAAAGTTATCTGATGGCTGAGCTTGGTGTTTAGATCACAAGCATTTCACTACCAATCAATGCATTGGTGATGTTACCTTGGCTAATGGAAGGTTTGAGAGCTCAGTGACCACGAAATTATGTGAAGAAATGGAATGTTAAGATTTAAATAAGGTCTCTATTCACCGCCAAAGTACGATTTCGCGACTGACTTCAAAACTCTCAGAATGGTGCAAGAAATCATAAAAGTGGTGAACAGTAGGTTCAATTCTAAAAAGCCCTGCAACTGTTATAGCTCGCTTGTAGCACAACTCGTGGGGAAACGGATCGCAGCGATGTCTGATCAACACTCCCATTTCCTCGGATAAAACGTGAAAATAGCTTAGGCTTGCCCCTGTGCGTGAACGTTGCCGCTACCGCGAATCCACGGCGGATGACTTACCGGTGCATATGGATCAAGCAACTGCGTATTCATTTACAAGACAATTGCTCTTTCTTATGTGGAACTACCTTCCGTTTCGGACGTATCGCTTTTGTACGAAATTTAAACAATTCGGTTCACTTTATCACGACCTCAGCTTTACGCCGGAAGTTTGAGTTGTTTGACATCGTGAAGCATGGAGCAGTTCAACAGTACTAAATTGATTAACTGCCCAAACCGCCCATCCAGACTAATAAGTAGAGGTATGCAACACTTGTGTATCACATGATGCCTTTGATTGTGTCGAATGCGTAAATACAAATATGCACACACACACACACACACACGCAGATGCACGTAAGCACACCCAAGTCTCAGTGCACGGCCACGGGCAAGCAGACGACAACAAGGAGGAAAAAAAGCGCAATATGTAGCCGGAGAGAAATTCATCAAGATCAAAGCTTTAAATGCGTTCCCGTTTGCTTG
The DNA here is from genome assembly GCA_008360955.1 of Fasciolopsis buskii. NCBI lineage: Eukaryota > Metazoa > Platyhelminthes > Trematoda > Plagiorchiida > Fasciolidae > Fasciolopsis > Fasciolopsis buskii. Next base: position 339,173 of record LUCM01009895.1, on the reverse strand, counting down.
TGCTGCTTCTCGATCGGTCGCCGCCGAAATTGTATCACCGTGAATGTATTAGTTTCCGTCATCGTATATGTGGAAGCGATGAGAGGGAAAATTAGATGGGTATGTCGGCGACGAAGATAATGTGTTGTAATTTAATCAGTAGAAACTGTCTGTGGAAGAGTATTCAGTGCTCACAGTAGCAGTTTAGACAGAAAAAAATCCGTTGGGGCAAATACAGTAAAGTATTTGGGAACAGGGTTTGAATTACCGTTGACCGATTACAGATAGTTCGGTCAGTTACTGCTTCCATATACCATTTGGAAAGATTGGATGCAAGATCGACAGAAGTGACTCCTTATAATCCATCACACAGACATAATCAAGCGTCATTCGGTGAATAAAAGAGTGATAAGTGAGGAAGATGTGGCCAGATACAGTGAGAATAAAAAAGACGAATCGTAAGTGGACGAACTTATACAATACACCATTCTTCGGTGTTAACGCAGAAACGGATCATTGTAATTCATGCATGTTTCTATCGAACCAGGATATGGAGAACGAGAACACACGGTGTGCGATAAGAAGAAAAGCATCAAGCACGTAGAAAAATGAATGACTAGTGAAAACAGCTTAATTGTGAGGTACTAAGTTCAATATGAACATCCTAATGACAGCTAAAGAATAAGGAAAAATGAGAACAGAAAATGCCAGAATTTAAGAAAATTCTGATGTACATGTTTGCAAAGAGTCCGGTTGTACAATGCCTAGATCAGCGAATGACAAAGAAATAAAAGCTAAAATTGTTTCCTATTCGACACCGAAATGAATTCCATGCCCGGCATAAAATGATTCGAACAAACAGAGGAAGAGGGATAGACAGGCATGCAGACAGACGCACCTCCAGTCGGCAAAGATTTTGATGTGGCCGCATAGTTGATGAACGGGGACAAACGCAGGGTGGTATCTAGTATTTAATGACATGAAGCTAAGTGAACACAGCAGATACTAATGAACAAAACGGGATTTAATCAGACGAGGTTGCGGAGACAAGCAGAACGCGGGAGGGGGGAGGTAATATTCAGGAAGTCAATATAGAAGCAGTCAGTGGAAAAAATTATGAATCAAAAGATAGTCCAGAAATTTACGGAAATGACTAGAACCGCAATAGGGCATTGAAGAAACTGCAACTTACCAAATTTTCATGCGCATTTGCATAGATTCTTTCGCTGTTGTAAAAGGAAAGGTAAAAAAAGGAAAAACTTGGGGGATAGACAAATTTGCCAATAGTCTGAAGAGAATTTGGTGCACATGCGTGTGTGTGTTGCAAGGGACGGGAACAGATCCAACATCACTGGGATAAGCTCGATCGTGCCCGATAACTCAACAAAAACACTAATTGCGTACAGATCCGGAGGTGCCGTTGAAGTTAGTCATCTTCAGGGCGTCACTTGGACCTATCGCAGAAAAAAGTGACCTTTACAGATCATGACTAGAAAAGATTTCGGTCGGCAGTTGCAAACAGGTTTTGAAAAAGACTGGCGCTTTGTGTCAGTGCCACCAAGGGTGAATGTTTTTCAGGTTGATAAATACATGTTCAACCCAGTTTTCCGATCAACAGTGCCCTTTTTCGAAGTGTTTATTGGAATTTCATTCCGACCAAACAAAAATGGATCATGATTCTGGTAAACGTACCAGAGAATAGCATGACAAACGTTGAAAGGAGGTAGGCAGATGGTTGTTTGTTAAATAACCTTATGCAAAGTACCATTTCAGGATGTAAGTATAAGCAATTGAGTAATCCAATAAAGACAGATTACATAACGAGTTATCAAAATTCTTGTATAGAAATTTCCTAGGTAATAGTTTTTAGTGTTTTCCTCGATCGTGATGGCGGTGTGATGAAAATGAATGATCTCTTCGTTTACTTCTGAACAGTATCAACCGCCTCCGAAGAGGAAACTCTTGTGTTTGCGTGTGTGTGCGCTGAACTGTGACAGTTTAAGGATACGATCATCAAGGATAGTAGACTAGCGTAAATTTCGATCCCATTGAGAAAATCAGGCAGTAAACAACGCAAGTACAATCACTGAAACGCGTGCAAACATCCCACTTTCCAGTCTGCATTGAACAGTAATTGGGATCAGTAAAGAATAATGTTGCATGATGCCAGATGTTGGAAGTGGGACGTAAGTGATGAAATGCGGGTTTTGTTTAAATTCTTCGATGTTAGACTCATGAATGCAAACTGACATAATGGACAGTGTACCTTGAGGGAAGATCGGACAGACGGAGACAGTAAAACAATTTGGAAGAGAGAACCTTTCTTTATGATCAGAAAAATTTCAGTTGATTAGCTGTGACTGGAAAGACATGTGCGATTTCTGGTGACTGGAGTGGGTGATTGGATAGTTTCAACAATCAGGTTGACTATTGGTTGACAAATCACAACAGTGTAGGTAATCACACCTAGTTTCTGGACAAGATGTCGGGATTTTTCGGAGCTAGTAAAAAGGATTTTATGGCATAAGTGAACATAACATAAATAGAGTAAGCGGAGAAGTGAACAAGGATGTAAGACAGAAAAATAATGGACTAGGATTGCGTAAGCGTCATCACAACTTTGGGATATACATCAAAAAAGATATGGGGTTTGCGAAGAACATAGAAAGCAGCTTTGTGAGGAACAGACAGAGAATCATTCGGATTCTCTGGGTGACTCATTCACTTTGACAATTTACTCAGCGGTTCGAATAGAAAGAATGAATGGGGCTCACGGGACGAGGGCCTCTGGGGAGAGGGAATGAACCTATTCGTGTGAATCACAAAATGTTCGGTTTTCCAATCCAAGCTGTATTAACAGTAACAGTATTGTGAACAATAAATCCGGTGAATTGTCGGAATACCGAAACCACTTCAGAGATGCTAGTACCACAGTATGGATCACGTTCTACGCCGGCATTAGAAATGACCTCGAAAATATTCTCATAAAGCTAGGTTGTATAATAGTAGCACCGGATTTTTTCCAAAGTCTTGGAAGAGAGAAAGAGGGAAGGTGGTGAAAAAGATTAAAAAACCCCATAGAAACACGTGTGCGTTTTTTGGGGACAAGGAGGAGGTAATGGAGGCATTGGTTTTGTGGATGCGCAGGGGAGGGAAGTGGAATGCGTGCGAGCTATCTCTCGCTCCCCGATACTCGATGACGACCACGTTAGCACGACGTGCTGCCTCAGAATGCGTAACATGTAGCCTAAGGGTTCAGTTTGAAGGCGACTTGAAGGAACCGATTGCCCAAAGGGTATCTGTGAATGAAGACAAAGAAAGAGATCAAATGCAAAGATAAATTTTGATGAAATGCAGCTGTAATTGTATCAATGTGAATGATATGTTAACAACAGCGTTGTTGGTAGACGCAGTTGGCCAACGTTTCGACTACCGTGGGTAGTCTTTCTCAAGGCAAGATTTACAATCAAATAACTGAGGGAACTGATGTTCAATTGTCTGTGTGTGTGAATATGTGTACTTTGAACTGTGGGCCGGGTGAGGGATTAGTTGTCCTTCACGTCATGGTGGTGAGGTCCACCAGCATGATGACCTTTGGAGTGTTTGTTTCTCAAAGATGTTAGGGCTATCCATATTTCCGAAATCTCTGCTCCGTCGTTCTGACTGATGCATGTGGAGTGGGCGTTTATCGCCAGAGCCTCGGCAAATTTACGTTCAGTGCAGGTTCTGAATCCGCGTTGGAGTACTTTTGTGTTTTCATGTTGTCCCCCTGCTATGGCATGCGGAGCCTTGGCTGAATCGCGCTCAAGTTTTGACAAGTCCGCCTTATCCGAAGGTCTGCACTTTTCTTTCCTTCTGTTTCGTTACCTGTGTCATCAGTTGTCTGCTGGTTTGTCCAATGTATTCTGCTGGGCATTCCTTGCAATTGATTTTGTAGATGCAGTTGTCTTTGTCTTACACACCGACTTGATCTTTAGCCTTTGATAAGTGGCGCTTTAAAATATTATCCACCCGGAAGAAAGTGTGAATATCGAAGTCACTGAGGCCCTTTCTTATTGCTTCCGAAGTACCCTATCTGTACGGAATTCCGACCGATGCTATTTTCTTTTTCTCATTTTTCTTCGTCTTGGTCGTTGACATGCGGCTTTTCAGTTGTTTTCTTATGAGGCATGGCGGTCAGTGGTTGTCTTGTAAGATGTCGTCTAGACGTCTTAGTTATTCTTCACGTTCGGTAGCATCACTGCATAGCTTTTGTACTCTGTTGGCTAGTGAGGAAATGTGTCTGCTCCACACATTGTGGATGAGCTGAACTGAAGTCCAAATACTCATCCGAATGTGTGGATTTTCTGTCAATGCTAATATTGAATTTTTGTGAGTCATTAACTTTTAGCCAACAATCTAGCAAGCTGATGACTTTACTGGTGTCTTCTGAATCCATTGTGAATTTAATACATCTACATTGCTTATTGAGAACCTGAAGAAAGCTATCTTTTTGTGATGAGTTGATGACTGGAAATGTATCATCGACATACCGTACTTACAAAAGTGAGTAGTGAATAACATTCACTAAAGCCTTTGATTCAACCGAGTGTAGGAAAAGTTTTGCTACAACGGGGGATATGGGTGATCCCATGGTCATACCATCCGTTTGTTTGTGCAACTCATGTTTGAACGTGAAGTATGTTGAAGTGAGGCAAAGTTCTATACCTCTGATAATTTCTGATGGAGCTAGTGCAGTTCGTTCTTCTGAGGAAGTGCCCGATATTAACAATGAGTGTAAATAGTTCAGACTGTCGTTGATGGGAACACTTGTGTATAAATAGACCGCATAAAAACTCATAGGGACGTCATCGTTTTCTAGTTCAAAGTCTTTCAGCCTATGGGCAAATTCCAATGCGTCATTCATATGATTTACCACTATCTTCTGATAGAGTTTTAATAACCCACTGAAACATTTCACCATTTTGTACGTTCCTCAAGAAGTGTAGCCTATAAATGGACGAATGGGTATGCCGGATTTGTGGATATTTGGTAAGCCGTAAAATCTCCCAGATCTGCTGGTTTTTGTTGTTAATGAGAACCACAGAGATTTCCCGAGTTTTATCTTCAAGCCAGATGGGTACTTGTTTGCATGGGCCTTTGATTTATTGAAAGAGGCATTCACTTTCTTTTCTATTTTTTCATTCGATCCATCCTGCAGGTGTTTGGCGACCTTTGAGTTGTAATACAATCTGTTTAGAATAACTGAAACGTTCCTTTTGTCCGCTTTTGTTTTAGGTTCGTCCATGCTTTCCTCTCTTCCATTATGATATTTGGGGGCATTGGTTGTTGGTTCCTAAGAGCGTTGCATATCCTCTTTCTAGCATGATTGACGTTTTCTTCTTTAAGGTTCCATAACGCTTGTTCCAGTGCTGGCACAATTTCTTTGGCCATCAGTGGTTTTCTCTGGAGATTAAAATTTAGACTTTTTGTATCAATTGTAACTCTGTGGAAGTCAACGTTCTGTTGGATATGTTCGCCACGATATTTTTGATATTACTGTAAGTTGTCTAATTTTTGATTTCGATCCCACCTCAGTCGTCTTTTGAAAGGTTAACTTTGCGAGATTGCGTTTTTGTCATGTTTATCATGTTTTAAACGCATGTAGTCGTCTTTGTTAAACGGCGGTTCGAACTTGTTCGAGCTGGGAGCAAACGATTCAGACAGTCATCAATATTCTGTATTCTGAAGCATACAGAACGAATGTTGACTGTACAGTCGTGAATACGTTGTCGTAGGAACGTGCGCGAAACAACCAAGGCAGTTTTCTCAGATCAAACTGAATCATCCGGAGGTCTAACAGTGAGAGTTTTGGGTATAATGTTATATTGAAGACAACGTTGATTGATCTAGTTGGCAAGCTTCTTTCCTAGAGTAACCCGATCAGGGCCGAATGACGTAAGGGGTATTATATAAAAAAGCTGCATGACAGTGCATACTCAATCGAAGATCGTAGCCCTAGCGAATGTGGATTAATAATGCCATTCCTCGTTCAGGTTTGGATGATATATTCATGATATGAATCTGGTGACCCGAAGCCTTTTTAAAATTTGTTTTAATAATTGGGTACTAATGAGTAGGCAAACAAGGGATTGCTTTAATCAGTTAAAGCTGCTACCCAAGAAATCGGTCCTTAAAAGATAATGTAACGGCAATGATATACTTCTAACAAGAGCTGAAGACGCACCGGTTTTCGGTCTCACGGATGAGATCTCATTGTTGCAATTCTTAGAAGTCCACTATGTGCAGAAAAAGGCTGGCAAAGTAGAACATTTCCGTCGGTTATGTATGGTAAGCTTTTTCACCTCTGGCCGTCCATCAGTACGAAACAACTCTACATGGGCTGGCGGAATCTAACTAGGTATAGGGTTTCCATTTGAGGATATCCATTGAACCGTGAAGACTTCGCAGGCAAAGGAAATTCAAGGAAGCTAGAGTACCGGTAAACTTGAAACACTGAATCACATTTCCAGTGTTTACCTTATGCACCAAGTATGTATGAAGTGAAATGAGTTCGGCTAGAGTGTAAGAAACGGAAGTATTTGGAGCTGCTTGTATCTGTTCTTATCTGACCACCATTCAAACGAATTCGGAAAGTCCCTTTTCTGCGAGTTAGCTGGCAATACTGAGGGATAAAAACCCCAAGTTTCGAACAACAATACAGGCTGTTAGGAAGTATCGAAAAATAGATAACAGTGAATCACTTCTGCCTGGATGAAAAAATAGTACAATCTTTATTTACAGTTTTAACCAAAGTAGAAATGCAGAACTTGGACACTTTTATCAAACTGAGGAGGAATAAATTAGTTCATTCAAAAAGTATAAATCAAACTAACCCGTTTAAATGGTGAATAGCTAGTAGCGCTTCCGTGTAGTTTGTCATATTGACAAAACCGTATCCTCGACATCGATTTGTACCCGGGTCACGAACCACTTTTACCGATCGGACCGCACCGAACGGACCAAACAAACGCCACAAAGTGGCCTCCTCGGTATCTGGGGTCAAGTTGCAAACAAAGAGACACCAGCCGCCTGGTCCAGGAGAAGCTGGATTCATCGACCCAAGAGGAGTGTAACCTGCAGGGGATCCGGCCATGGAAGGCACGGGTAAACCTGACAACAGACATGCCCCTGAAACGGGGTTTGGGTACGAAGCGGTCAGGCTGAGCGGATTCAAACCCACCGGTACTGCATTAGCACCAGAAAGTGCGGAAGCAAGATCAATACAACCATTCGGGTGAACCTGCCCTGCTTGACACGGCACTGCACCGTACGGGGTGTTAGCAAGAACGTTCAGCGCACAGGGGTTGAACGCATCGACGCCCATAGCGGTTGCGTCCTGGACGGGAATAGGAACAGCAGTGGCTGTGGTTGGGGTCATCACATTCGCCTGTTGACTATGTTGCATCGGCTGAGCAACTGATCCATTTCCTGACACTGGTATGGAGCTCGGATGAGTGTAGCTCGGGTGAACTGGGGCCATGGTAGGTGGTCCGAGCACCCCTGGACCACTAGTCTGGTGACCGGACAATCTAATCGAGTAGAAAATTTATCGATAAGTGATTCAATCCTTATATAAAAATATTATTAAGTTATTTCTTGCGATCTCAAAATAAACTGCATAAGAGCACCATTCTCAAATGTGAAATATAATAATAAAAACTAGTACGAAAAAAAATAAACCAAAATGAAATGAAATCTCGAAAAAAGATGTATTTATGCTGTCATCCTGATAGACAAAGGTGACACACCACTCGGCATCTGTTTATTGAAGCAAAAAGTGATGTACATAGAGCTTTAGGTAGCTTTTAGACTGTCCATTTTACTGGAGGGATCACGATGATGACTCATGGAGCCGCCGGTCCAACTCACGTATGCATAAATACAAGTGTTCTTTACAGCTAACCGACTCCGAGGTCAGCATCCTGTCCACCATTAGGGAAAACAACGTGGAGTAAAAGCATGACTCGGTCGAATAAGTGTATTTTCACGGGGATACGTGTTGTAAACAGTCTGCCATTGGAGTCATACCGTGCTCCCTTACCACACCCCTTAATCTACCAGCGTTTACGAGGCTGAAAAGTCAGACGTTTTTCCCAGTTCCTCATATGGTCGTCAGAATTCGTGTTTGCAGTTCCCGTCCACTGCCTCCTACTGTAGCGCCCACAGCTCCGCAAAGGCACTGATCTGCCCCACTGTTCATCGTGCATTCGCATTGTGATTTCTGACGGGGCTGTTTAGGAATCACTTAAACAGGGCTTGCGCGTGCGTGTGTGCATGTTGGCTAAGCAAGTAAGCGGGAGATTGAGCGCTCGATTGAATGACTTGACAACTCTGTGACGAACACTTTTTCGAGCGGGATTCAAGAAATAACAAGGACTAGTTACCGCGTTTTCTGGTGCTTTCGGTGCTTATCCCTGTGATTTTGCATCAAAACAAGACAAATGAAACAGAAATCGGCGGAAGCATGAAAATGGGAATTAATTGGGGACTGAGAAGAAAACAAAATTCAGAAACTGGAAAACCAAACTATACTGCCTTTTTTATTCCACTGACTGTTCAAGTCAGAAAACGGAGATCAATGCCATGAAGTCGTGTCCATTTAGCCTAACATTCAGATAACCAAGGTTTAATTTTCAGTGAAGGTGAAATCGTCTTGTCGACGACTCGAGCTGGGACCAATTTTGGATGGGAAGCGCTCAGCTTCTTTTGGTACTGTGAAGTATCCATCATCCGTGGAGCCTCAACTGGCAAACAGCTGTTCTTCTTCCACCAATGAATGATCATGACTGAACAAACAAACAAGAAAGACACTGTCTACGCAAGTGTTTGTTCCACTAAAAATATTTGCAGCGCTATCTTGATCTCAATGGACTAATCGACAGTGCATTCGCCTCTGTTGACAGGCAAAGATAGTCGGTAAGCACGTAAAATGTATCAACAATTATGAATAATTACAAAATGATCAATCACGTTACACCAGCGATCAGCCTATCTTTGGAATCTTTGGAACACCGTCCGACCGCATGGGTGTTTTTGTTAGGACCACTTAGTAGTGCATATCTACCGTTCCTCGAAAAGTCGAAATCAATCCCCGTGGATATGCAGTATGCTCATGGTTTTCGATGATCGGCTGAACGTATTCACTGTACACTGTGTTCAAAAGTATCCACAGCTGTAAAGTAGCCTGGACGTTGCCAAACTGGAAATCGAAACCGAAACTATTCATCATCGCCCAGCCCAAAATTAAAAAACACCGTGGAAGCACTTGCTGCAATTTCATCGTTGTCTGTGCCTCCATTGTCACTCAGCGATGAGTTGAACATTCACATGAGGAACAATTTCGTTAAAACCGTAAAATCTCCTACTAGTAACAGACCAAATTGCACATTCATCGTGGACACGATCATGACTATCGTTTTATTCGCGTCATTTGACTCACTTGGTAGTGTCTTTCTTGTCGCTAGTCTTAAAATATTTATTTTCTGCTTGCACGGAGCTTCTGAACACATTTTGCACCACGTTAGCTTCTGATGACAGTGGTTGATTTTATCTGATCAAACGTGAACCGATCATGCTGAGTTGAGGATTGGTGTTGTGTGAGGAGTCGTATCTACGCATAACATTTTCAACCAACGAACAGGCACAAGTTTCCATACACTGTCAACGAAATAATGAAATAATTTGTCTTTAAATCCATTCACTCGTACTTAGTGTTGAGGAACCTTATGCGTGATTAGAGCTCAAATCAGTTTTAGCCTAGACAACTAACTCGAGTCAATCGCTAACACAATGTTGCTAGAGTAATCTGTCATTTGGTTTCACGTTTTGATTTTCCCAACAGATGTCTCAAGGGTATCAGAACGTTTCATCACAGCGGTTGAAACAAGAAGGGAAAACTATTTTTCTGACGTTACTGCTACAGGAACGATTTGAGCAGTGGCACGATAAAACAGCCAAACCAGCGCTCCTCAGTAAACCAACTAAAGAGTATCCGGAATGAACGTTTAGAAAAAATGAGATATTGGTTCACTGCTAATACAAACTCTGAATTAAGATGACTAACTTATGGAATCCACGATTTGAAAATCACATGATTCAATCAATTAACACCGTGTCGTGTCTGAATTCCCCTATCGTTACAAGAACAATCGTTGGAAAACCAGTTGCTGAATGAAATTGCAACAGCCACAATTACCCTGCTAGCTGAAAAATGTGATTCTAACAAACAATCCTAACGGAGATAAGTGCAACAAGTGTTTGGAAACGCAGTTTCACCAGCTATTGATTTACAGACTAAGTATTCGAGCTATGTAGGTCTTGTTCGAAGCTTTCACCGTACTTGGGCTAACCGCAATAGGGCCGACTGTGTAAGCCAGCGCCCCGCAGCTGTTCCAATTAGTAACGCATAGGTACAATAACACCATGTGGTGACGTTCACCAAACCGTTCAGAGTCTCCTCGATAGCGTAATGTCTAAGGTTTTCAACTCAATCGTTCGACTCGGGTGTGCGCTTAAAGTTGCGTGCGGTGGATGCGCAGTGTTGATGGCTCCTAACAAGGATGAAACAGCTGTGCCAGTGGTTTCCTAATGGTCATTTGAGCATCGCCATCATATGATAAACAATTTCGTGTATATAAACGAGTAACAGAAAAAAAACGACAGTTCTATATGACTGACCTCGTTTAGCAAATGCCGATTGTAAAAATAAATCCGCCTGACATATGAAACATTACCATACTCTTCGCTGTGCTGGCCCTCTATGACGCAGTCTACATGCGGCGATGATCGAACACGCCCCAAACAGCTGGTGAATGCCTCAGGGACGAAACTTGAGTAACATGTCCGGCTGAAATCCTTACTAAAACCACCATGACACTGAAATTCAGTTTCTTGAAAATTATGCGAAATTTATTATTACGGAGACAAAACCTCCTTCATTCATGAGCATCTGATGGAATTCCCAGTGGACATTGCCGTGCCCGAAAAATGGAGAGAAAATAGCACGTACAGTGAAAAACCCTAGACAACAATGCAAGTTGCAAATTTATCTATTAGAATGGTTATTTCCGCACTTTAAAATCGTGATTTCACGCAAGCGTACTGGTTTTGCAGGATTTATAAGACGACACTAACGAGTTTTTATATGTGCATGTGTACGTCGGAATTCGGGAGGTCCACAAGTGAGGAGCACTGCCATCGTGTTCGATAAATACCTCACACGAACCTCGGATATTGGAAAAGACAAAATCTGGGATATCGGACACCGTCACCGACATGAACTGAGACCACTTTCGTTGCACATCTTTCGGCGTGAGATCGTTCACGCAGAAACAACAACCCGAATGGTTAAGACTAACAGTTAGACTGAAATGTTCAAAATTGTGTTGCTTTTTATGAACAGTGTGTCCCAAGGAACCATTTTCGGCCGATTCAAAGCCAGTTCGTGCACATGCATGCACGCAACCGCGAGTACCAGTTCGGCTATACATAGGTTTTCTTCTTTATTTCCGTCCACGTTCTCTCTGTCCGTTGTGAGTGTGAAAACCCCAAATAGAATCCGTCACGCCGGACAAAACGAATCAACCGTTGAGAGAAGCTTGAGATAATCTTGCACACCATCAAGCAACCAAAGTTGGTTTAAGTGGACACAACTGAAACTAAGCTTGTGTACGCTGGACTGGATCGGCAGCAGTCGGTGGACTAGGAAAATTTTTCGATCAAATTCAGGCAAGGAAGCTGGCACACCTCAAGGCTAACTGATAGGTAGTACAAACTAGTAATTGGAAAAAAATCTTGTTTATTTGAGAAAAAAAGAACAGACTTAAGAAAATATCAAAAATTAGCCCATTCTGTCAAAAGTTGTTTGTCAACAGCCTTTCCGTTCTCGGACCAGACCAACATCAAACACGGCGATTTCAGTCCATATGAACGAAACTGCTCACCGGTGATAAAAGGCAAATGAACATGGTCAAACTTTGTCTACATAAGGTTTTATCTTAATTATTCTGTAGTTTGAAGATGAAAATTGATTTCGTTGGTATGAAGATGACAGCCAGTCTTTTTGGAAAGGATTTGCAATTATCGTCCAAACTATACTGGTCCGTGAGTTACAATCCGAGATCATCCTAAGAGAACCAAGTCAATCAAACCGGTATGGCATCTACAGAGTACTCAAACCACATGATCTGTTTCAAAATCAAAGGCGGTCAGTAAGGACATTCGAAGCTGCTTCTTGTTGTAGATGATACAGCACTGTAGGTAAGGAGCAATCATATTGAGAAATTCCCGACAACAATGAATAATGATGAGGTGGGATCATCTGGGTATGCTGCGAAGGTTAATATTACAGTGTAGCAATGCTAGGTGCAAAAAATTCAAGCTTTTTAGTTAAATTACAACTCCCATGAAGATGACGCATTATCACGCAATCAGCCATGTCGTCAATGTTCCGCTGACTTTGCATCCGCTCCTGGATTTTGTTTGCAAAACGATCAAATTTATCTTACTGCGGAGGATATGCCTACTGCGATGGAGGGTAGTCTTGACGGACCCCTATTGTTACCTCCAAAAGAGAGATGGGAACGAAAGCGTCGTGCTGACATTTGATAAATTGTCGATAGCCACCTGAAACAGCTGAATTAGATTAATGATAAGGAGAAAGAGATATTCTGTATTTAATATGAACCACACCATTTGCGTGGATTTGATAATATCTGCTCGCTGTAAATGAGCTCAGGTCATATCCGTTAGCGGCATTACCATTAGGAGTTTTATTTTTCTTTCATTAATGTCACAATGGGCTTGAAAATGTGATACCACAATGTTCATGTTTAATAAAGTCGGCAAGACTATTGAAAGGTTTCCGAAACGGGAAAGTGATTGGGGATGGCAGGACTCAAACCCACGACATTGGTGGTGAAATGCATCCACTTCGTATATCTGATCATCAGTTGTGTTTGGCGAATACAGGTTGATAAAAGAAATTGTTTCCGGCTACCTCTAATGGACGCCTAATTCGCCATAACTGGCGGTCACATAAGCTGTTGTGATAATTGGGTAATTAGACAGACATGGGTAGATGAATGGTTTTAAAACTATTATGGAAAGACTGGTGCTTGATGAATTTATTCTACAGCATTTCCGGATACCAAAGATAGGCCGGTACGATGTTCGTAGCCAATTGTGTAATCATCCTACTGCTGCTCCTGTTGGAGATACCGGCAGTTGGTTAATGGATGCCAGTGGCCCAAAATGCTTTTTTTACTAGCGTGGTGACGATGCAAATCAGTCTGCATCAAGATACGATCGATAAAAGCAGGAACTCATTTAACTGCAAGTAACTGGTAGAACGTCCTATCTGTCAATTTTACTGAACTCATTGATTTGATCGATCTTTACTTGTTTTATGCTTGCCTTATAAAACCGTTCCTCAGAATTATAGTTTGTTCCGGTTCAGTGGCCTGTGTGATTGGGAATGGCCAGATCAGAGTCGCGATTTATAATACCATGCCTCATTGAAGGCTTTAATAATGGAGTCTGTTGGAAATAGTAAATAAAAAAAGATGTTAACAATAAAACGGAACAATAATCCCTAACGCTTTTATACGGTCCAGTTTACTGAATGAATAAAATTATGTAGAGTTAAGTTCGCTGTACTTATTGATCAGCTCTTACTCCCTTTCTTTAGGTGAGCAGCTTGGGTAGATCGGCAGAACCGTCATCGACGTAATCATACCCGATGCGCCTCGCCACTCATTGGAAAAGATTTAGCTTTATGCACGAGGGACATTTGCCGCTGTGTGCGAATAGTTTAACGGACTTGGTAGAGGGAAATAAATATGTCGAAAGGTAAAATGATATTGTTGATTTTGTTGGTGGGCTTTGTTATGACGGTGTTGGTGATGAGAGGTGAAGAAACACTAACCGTTATGGTCAGACAATGAAAGAATCAACTCTGACGTGATCCTCTGAAGAAATCTGTTTGCAGAACGAACCAAATCCTGATCTGCGGGAAGAGATTATGGAAAATCAGGGTTATACATCCTGCGACTATATTTTCTGCCGTAAAACCCACTAAGTTGAAAAATGGAAAGGAGGTTGTTTAACAAAATGTTCCAGTCAAGCAGTATCTTATCATTCCATGGGGATGTGTTGGGGCATGAGGTGTTTATCTTATTTGTTGATTTCGTACACGAATTTTAGGAAGAAAAAGAGCAGAACAAATAATGACATGATGTGAGTGACTAAATAAGAGGAAAATAGCCTAGGGTAATTTTTGACTGAATTGTTCACGTATCGAAAGGCGATTTGACCATTTATCGCGAAATACAAAAAATGTGGGTAAAAATAGAAGAAAAAGAAACTACAGAATTCATCCTATACATTCCACTTCCATTTAACACCTTCGGTTATCTGTCGGTATCCTAAGTCAGTGGGTGTTATACCACCCAGTTGCCCAAAGGGAAGTAGAGAGAGCTTAAGAGACTACGTGCGTCTTTGACAACTGGGTCTAGCATCTAAAAGTTATGCAACGCCCTGGATTTATTATCTGCTCGTCCAGCCAAGTCGCCATGCAAATTGATGCTCCGTTAGAGGAAACCAAGCAAGGGAACCAGTAGATATGACGGATTGGTGAGACTGTCAATGATAAGTGCTTTGCGAATGGGCCCGGATTACAAATACAGGGCAAAGCTTCGACGATCATGAGATCCGAAAAAATGCCTATGGAAGGCGAAACCGATCTGTATCTGCCTGAATCTGCCTGAGGACTGGAAAAAGGAGAACATAGTTCAGTTCAGTTTCACAACCATTAACCTTGCACCAATGGGTTGCGCTTTTTGTTGTTACCTAACAATAACACCTAATCAAAAAGAGAAAAGTAGAATAAACAGTAAAAGTCAACTGCAAATTATTATGTTGAAAGACTAAACAGAAATAATATTTTGAATGCAAGAACGTCATTGATTGCTGCACTTAGCCGTTCCACCTATCATGTACAACATTGCCTACAGGGGCTTCTTGAGTCTAAAGCTGAGAGTGTAGCTGAATTTCAGGGAGTAATTCGGCTCATTAAAGTTTTCATACATTTTTGCCACGCCAACGACTGGTCACCTTGATCCACCTTCCAACCATCATCTGCCTTGGAGGACAGCGTACAAGAAGGTAATCCTTCTGCGGGATTGTACAAACCATATCCTAAACACTTTAATCTCTTTATATTCAATGCCTTGTCTAAAGATTGTACCATAGAGCCTGACCTCCAATTTACTCCCAAAATTTGTCCACCAGATAATATTGGTATTAAAGAAACAGTAGTATTGAAACACCGAAAGTCTTCGTGCATCGCTTTCGCTCAAAGGCCACTCTTCTGATCCATATAACGGCCTCACTGCTCTTGCGTACACTTGACCGACAAATGAATTCACACACGGCAACGTAGATGTGAATGAATGAGAAAAGACACATCATACGATGTATGGCCAAGTCAGGTGATGTAACCGTTCAAGTAACTAAGTCTATCTACTTAGACCAACACTTCTGTGTCAGTAGTAAGTTTTTGCTTCGAGATAATACAGACTTGGAAAGGAATTCTATAATTTGAAGTTACAAAATGCATCCTAATCGTACCTGCATTACTATCTGGGCGCTCAATAAAAACCCGCAATTTGGACTTCCACATGGAAAGAAGGCAATATTGACTAACATCACTTACCGTGATGAACGGGATGAAGGATCCCGTCAAACACGAGCTGTGTGGCAATACGGAAGTCAGATACGTGAAATGAATTTTTCTGAGTCACTTTCCTATGACAGCCAGTACTACGGAACTGCAAGGCCCACTGAGTCGGACACCGTTCTTAGATCATGGAAGATAAAGAACGTAGATCTACTGAATGTTTGTAGCAGAGTGGATATTTGGTCAATGAAACCCCTACCGGTTCGGAAACTGGCCCCGTCCTTTACGGTAATTAAAAACTGATGGGTAATATGGCTCCAGAACTGCTTGGATGCGACAATTAACAAACTAATTCCCTTGTAATCTCCCAAGGAGTATCTATTATCGTCCCCGTAAGCCGGTACAGCCACCAATTAACAACGGTTCTTAAGCATTTGTTCTGCTGAACATTAACACCCAAGAGGTTTGCTAACTCCGACGTTGATGTTTCGCCACCAATCTTCAAAAAGAGTGGAGACAGTCCACCTGGTTCAGAAAGACTACCCGAATTAAATGAAACTGAGGAGAATGAGCAGAGTGAAGTTGCGAGGAAAAAAGTGGCGAGTTGGACGTAGATAAATTTGTTAGTTTAAGACTGCGATGCCAAGAGTCAGCAGTGGTAAGTAGCTGGTCTATATTAATTTGATTTGTTGCTAACCTTATTATTCCCATTATTGCACATAACGCAAATAACCAATATCTGGATTAAAATCCAAATTTTGACGGAAATACAAAGAAAAGCGTTCATTAAACGATGTCAGTTATTCAGGCTGGTGCATAAAGCCAACTAGAATAAACACAGATTTTGCACCGTTAAGCGGTTCATTTCGTGACTAACATAAGGGCACCCGAAACCATAAAGATCAAGGAAAATATACGGGGGAAAATGAATGTTTTCTGTCAATTTTATTTTCATCGCCGTTAAATATTTCGTTTTTGTCAATGATGTCGCTTTCGCTGTGCTTGTTAGGGCAAGTCAATAAAATTCGGGTGCAGCAAATCTGTTGCATTGCAAAACTGAGTTGAGCTTTTTCAAGTAACAGAAATTACTGTGATTTAATAAAAGCATATTGTCCATCTGCTGAGTCTTAATAAGGTTTATGCGTTTACTGTTTTGTACATAGAAGACCCGGTAGATTCAATTCCTTGTAGTAGACAGGCTCGCTAAAAATTCGGATTTTCCTCCGATCATGTTCACGTCCGGTGAAAAAGCAAGTTTATACAAACTGGAAAAAGATGTTTATCCTCGACCTGAAGTCAACGGCTTGGTCAGTCACTTTTGAAATATGAACCAGAAACATATCTGAATCTTATGCAGCACATGCCATTCGACTGCTTGGGTGATTGTATAAAATGTTTGCAATGCCACCAGCCTATGCGTGCACTATTTATACGCCTCTTTCGACTCAATTTTATGTTAATTAGATCGCATAAGTCTAATTTTTGTACTAACGAGCTCCATTGGGAACTCAGTGAAATAATCTTCCCATGTAGTGAGCACAAAGTCAAACCGATTAAGTTGAATACACAGCGAAAATTAGCCTGACATATGTTGGAGAGAGACAGACACAGAACTGGTAGTATCATTCAGCAACAACATCGCATTGCATTTGAGGTCTATCTATCTACCTATATGTTATATACAATTTGGGGGAGTTTACATTATTTATTCCCAGATTGGTCGACGGATAGCCAAACCGGTATTTGACTGCACACTGCTCTAGTTTGGCCGAGGAGATAGTCTGTAATTTACTCGTAATGATGACGGGTTAATTTTTTCTAAATTTATTCCGGACGGCTGCCTACAAGATTCCGTTTTTCCCTTGCCGGAGCAGGTACATGAAACGTTAGATCAAGAGAGATGAAAACGTCACGGTGAACAGCCACTGGTTCAGTCCCTTTCAACATATCAGGTCTGGATTTCAACAACCATATATAAAGAATGAGTCATTCTATTCGATTTTATGGACAACACGAAACCAAGTGGTCCATGATCGAATCTGTGACTTTACCCGTTTTTCTTTGTTACTTCTCTGCTTCGAATAGATAGAGCATGCCATGACAAATACCTAACAGCGAAATCAAAGTTCAGGGCATGTAAACTAAACTAGTTGATCAACTCAGGCAGTTGGGATATGATGAATTACTGGTGAAGTGCAGGAAAAATTTATGCTGTTGGTTCTGCAGTCGAAACAAACACGGTTGCAGCACAGAGAAGCAATTTGTTATGGACGACAAAAGAAATGCTCTAAGAAAATGCCAGTGATCTAATCTCCCTTTTGTAAATGGAACAAAATAAAAATGTCTCAGTAGCTGGCGTCGTGGAGATGAGGCGAATAAGGTCAGAAGTTCACACCAACCATGATACTGTTTCCAACAGTCGGTTGATTTTGTAAGTAGCTAAAGGTCAAGAATAAGCCCGATCACAAGGTCAACTGGCTTCAACTAGTTCGAATGGGCATTGGCAAATGAGTAATGGAACAGGCTATTGTCATAATCGCATGCAGACATGGGAAGGCAAATTCAGTGAGGACAGGTTAAAGGACACTCGCATAAACCAGATCTGGGCGGAGTCTATAGATATTTTTTTCCAAAAACGAATAAGTATCGCTGCCTATCTCGGACACGATGGAACAGCCTTAACTGTTTGATGAATTTAGTTGTAATTTAGAACCTCAATTCTCATCGGTCATTATCGCTTCGACAACGAGATTTAACTCTAGCCGATGAGATCCACTATAACTGAAGTGATCATAATGTGGTCGATATTTGTTTCGAGGGGAAGATCTTTTAGTAAAAACTTCACTACCCTCCTGGAGAAGAAGTACGTTAACCTTTAAACGAATCGATCCATAAGATCTACATCAAAACATAGAAATTATGGCATTTTCGCCACTCATCTATCATCTTGATTGACAGAAGTCCAACAACAATTTGATCCATAGGTTGCGCATTGAATTCCTAATTTGCTAGGGTCAATTGATTACAATCGACGCATCAGCCAGTCAACCTCCAACAGTGGTAATATGGGCGAGTAAATATATCGGTCTCTCCATCGACCAGAATCTGCACTTTATGTCGTGGTTTACTATGGTTTTGACCAAACGTCTGAGTGTACCTAAGCTATATTTGTGCTTCGATAATGCTTTGGGGCAGTGAGGTTTACTGGCTGCTTTAGTCCCACGGCGCAACAAAGCCAGATCTGGTCGGATGATTTCCTTAGCAACATGCGTGCACGCAAAGATATGCACACGGACAACCAGACATTATATATATATATATATATATATATATATATACATAAGCGTTGTAATTTGCAGAGTCAGAATGATTTAGGTTGAGCTACTGTACCTGTGCCTGCATGTGTGAGTTATAGGCAAATACATGGAAACACAGACCCGCATATGATAGACGTACTCTCTGTGAGAAACGGTTAGATTTCGGTCGTGAGATGGGTCTTCCTCGGTCGAGGTCCCTTTAATCCGACGCGTTTATACTGTCCAATATTCAATGAGATAATGAGTGAATTAAGAACTGAACTCCCAACGGAAGAAAAATTAGCATTCTGGAGTAGGACGTTCTGAGCCAAAATCTGTTTGTGTACTAATTTCTGGAATTTATCTGGAGGAGTTTGGTGATATCTGGTCCTATTCAGTGGGTTAAACGGTCTAGTGTCGGGTGAACAGGCTGCAAAACAGACGGAGGGAGATTGATGCTGGGTTGTAGACACGAGAAAGATGTTTCTTCACTCTTACATTCCATTTTCTCCTTATGTTTTGTTCGAGCGATTACGTCGAAGAGTTGAGAGCAGTAGTTCGAGAAGAAATTGCACTCTTGAAAGCAAAACTCGCTTCCGATGAATCACAGCACTGGGTGAAGACAACTAAATGCTCAAGTTCTGTTTCCTTGACCAAGAACTAACGATAGACAATGAAGGAAATATAAGCTGCCTGCATAAAATAGTTGTCACTTTCTTAAAATAAAGTGCTTCGTTCACTATGGAACTCACCAACCAAGATGTTTGCTTCCTGCCAACCTAACTCCTGCTGTTATTTCTGAAACCTTGTGTAACTGGAGAACTGCAGCCCAAAACAACATCGCCAAGTTGGAGAATCTTGCGAGCACTAAATAGCCACCAGGAGAGTTACTGACATCATTCTCTACTACTGTCGAACGGCATTTAGACGAAACATAATTATAATGGAACAGATAGAAGGCATGTATTGCAAGATGCAAGCACTTTTTTTAACCTCCTCGATTCCGCACGTAAAGCATGATAATTCGTGTTGAAATTAGACGAGGAGCAACACAATGGGAAACAGCCGATGTGGAATAACTCGGGTGAAAGTTTGGAGAACGTTTGGACTGGATAACTCCAGGTTAGGCACACATTGTGGGTCAACAGTTTGCGCACATAGTGATGGCTCATTTTTTTCGCGCAAACAGAAAACCAAGCGCAACAAACCCGGCCTCGTCGATTGCGAAACAACTTGTGACCTTCGGTCACCAAATTAACCCCGGACGACCGTTTCAATTGACTCTACGGAACCGTAGGCCAAGACCGTTAGTCTTTTGTGAAGCTTTATCCATCAAAACATTGAAATAATCACAATGTACACAAAACCTGTTGACCCGCAACGTGGCGAGCCCCGGAGTCGCCCAATTTTGCATGAGCTTCTCTACAGTTTGTTTTCCATTGTGTTGTTCCTCGTCCCATTCCGAGGCTAATTAACATGTTTTACGTGCGAGATCGAGAATAGTGAAACAAATGGTTGCACATCACGATAGATGCCTTCTATCCGTTTAAAATGGTCAAACGAACGCAGTGTTCCAAATTTTCGAAACAACCCTAATTAATAGTCATATTATGTAATGCTGTGAACAGTAACGCAAGACCGTAAATTTGGACTAGTCGTGCAAATAGAAAAAGAATGATTCTTAGAATTATAACTAGACTGTCAGTTTGAATTTTGGGGACCGTTTAGGGCAAACTGCTAAGCTGCATTTGAAAGAAAACAGCGACAGTTTACGGTCCAGTGTCATCAAATCATTATTGAAAATACGTAAATAGAAAAGTAGCCAGACGTGGTGAGATCGAATCTCATGATTGAAAACAAAATAGAAAGAACGGGGTTCCGTCAAAAGATTGTTGTTGTTTCGATGTTGTCATATTTATTATTGTTATTTTTCGTTCGCGTTGACGATGCGATTCTTGTCGTGTTTGCAGTGGTGTTATTGTTGGTGAGATCGAAATATTTCTTGTTTAGTCCGCCTACCCGACGGTACTTTGTGCAGGGTTCCATTGATCTGCATTGAATTAGCGGCAGTTCACCGCTTCAGGTTACATTCACGCGGAACAGGAACAACTTCAGGCAAATTCGAAACCTGTGAACAGTCGTTTATTACAAAGTAAAATATTTTAAATGCACTTGCATTCAGCTGACAATCGTTCGGAGTACTTTACTTTAAAGGATACGAGTTTCCCTACCCAAATAAATTTCTGGTGGGAACAATGCCACGCTAATCCGACGGATGACGGAAAGGGTAGAAGAAGGCGCTATGCAGTACACAGAACTGAATGTCAGTTAGCTACTTTTTGATGTAAAACCCATCGTAGGTTTCAAAATCCAAACTTTTGGGCTGAATGTACTGCACCATCAAAAATAAACGAAATGAACGCCGAAGACTGCACATTTTGAAAAGCTGGAGGTCTGTTGTTCGAAGCGCGTTCCAAAGAATTAACCAACTGCCACCCAGTTAACGACCAGTTTTGTGATTTTTCCGTTCTTTTATCCAATGGGATTTTGTTAGCTGTTCTCCATTTGAAATAGAAGCGATCAGATAGTGCTATTGAGCTAATCAATGAACCAGCGCCAGCTGCATAGGACCCGGATTCAGCATGCGAATCCGACAGCCCAAAATGGGATGTTTTGTTTCCAAGCCTTGGAACTTCTTTCCATGTGTAGGGGTCTAGCGTACACATTTCAAACTATTACGATCCTGATTTGATGTCGACAATTTTCTTATGCCGAATTCGAAGAGGTCCAAAAAGCTAAAACTAGGTTTTAGGTCGATGATAGTTCATTTATGTCTACACAATCCGTAAATACATGAATAACACTGATCAATAACCGATAGGGATCGCATTGTTCTTGCAGCATGTGGCGGTTTAGTTCAATCTCTCCTTTAAGTTTGTTGGACATTGTGAACCTCATCCAATAAAAGAAAACGGTAATCAGTATTGCACGATTTAATTTCTTCCATTTTATCACATCAGCCAACTACTGAACCACGTAGCACACGTTGCACACCGATTCAAGCAAACCAGTAGTATGCGTGGACCAGAACAAACGTTTACCGATAGTGTTTAAACAGAGCCATGAAGAGACAAGAAACTAGTTTTATTCTTCTTAAAAGCTAAACCCTGTTTCATCGCTCTTATGAAACGTCCAAGAGTGGCCGATAAATATACAAACCATAACGACTTTACAACCGTACAAGATATTGCTACAAGATTCAATACGGAAAACAACAGCAGTAAGCAGAACTGCAGTACCGACAAACGAAGTTAAAAACCGTGCAAATCCCGAGTTTTCGGCGGCAAAATCCAAACAGAACAATGTACCTCTCCTAAGGAGGACTTTTAATGAGGAAGTTTAAATAGGACCAAAATATTGTGTTACCTTGAGAGGGGCATCCACCCTTCATGGAACACAGTAGGTACGCTTCTGGAGGCACTGAGTTTATATCAAAGCTTTTAGAAAACACTAAGCAAAGGAAAAGTAGATATATCCGCCCATCCAGTTGCATAAAGTGTTCAACAAATTTGGTTCGATTTTCTTAGCTGAAAGCAACGTTGACCAGATTTGAAGCAAACATTCAGATATGTGAGTTCGACCCATGTGCATACTGATTTTTGTCCGATGATCTGATGTTTGTCCAAGTAATATTAGTCAAAAAGGAACCGGTCCAGACAGCAAGACGGTTAGGTGTTCAAATCAGATCTAGTAACAGCAAGCATATTCCAATTTTGAGAAAGATAAATATTCACTTTAGCTGCTTCACGCCAACGTTGCTACTACATGAGGACTAAATACGAAAGCAGCTGCCTTTCTCATATTTCATGTGCGAAAATCTCTTGTGTTTCTATCTGTTAACTCGCACTAATGGCTTATTTAGTTTGATAAAGATTTAATTTATGACTCAATTGATTCCTTAGCTAGAATCAATTCACAAATCCAAAGTGTTGTGCATCGGCTAAATTGTTGTTAGTGTATGTACTGGAGCGAAGTACGGATGCCGTGTTATGGATCATTTGATAACAAAGTTGGTAATTTGAGGCGAACGACTTCAGCCATCGATAGATTCTCTCTCTGAGGCTAGTACACAACCCAAATGAAGAGAGGGTTCTCAAAAACTCAACTGCGTTAATGACGTCATTCGGATTAGGTAAAATTTCCAAATCCAATGGTGGTTAAAACATTTTCAACATGCAAACAAAACAATAACAGATCTGTTCTATTTTGGCCAAACGGAAATTCACTCGGTATCACTGGAAAACTCATTTGTCAAAAAACGTTTTGACCAGACTGCATATATGGTTAGAGCTGCGACTGCATTCAAGGCAAGTTAATGGCAACCCAGCTCGTGGAAACCACACGGAACAAGAGTCAAACTAACTAATGAATCAAACTCTTCCTGTTCGGAATGTAAATGCTGACTCTTCATTTTGCGATCTGCGGTATTAGATCGATTCGAGGGAATTCGAACAATTCGAACAAGATCTCCCATCCCGATAGCACGTCAACTCTCTAGACTAGCTGTTCGCATAACATATTTAGCCTTAAACTTATTATGATTACGGATGCAATTTATGACAGTCAGAATTTTATCTGGTACACGCAACCACATCTGTTTTCTCTCTCGGTTTCTGCGACGCACGCATGCGTATGGACACACAGTCTTTGTCTTTCTCTTTCTGACAACGAGTCCTAGTTTGGATCGAAACGTCACGATAAACGTATTAACTCAGTGTACGCCTTCCCAACTCTCTCTCTCACACATTATATGTATATATATATGCATACAGGACATCAGCTCCAGCAGGCAGACGCTAACAGACCTGTGTGATGGGCACAAGCTTACATTCGAAGTAGCCTAGTAATTCATCAGTGTCCAGGTCGATAAAAAGAACCAGATAATTTGGATGCTTGTCTAGGTGTTTTTGAGTATGTTAGGTGGTAAACGGGGCGGACGGACACACGCAGGCACACGTCTGAGGAAAACAAGAGTACGTGTTTCGCGTTTATTTGACATGCGTGCGGTGAACCTGGGACAAGGCAGAAGGTATGCAGCGCATTTCCCTATAACGAACACGTCCACGAAGAATACCTAATCTCATTGAATTAGCTGATAGAATTTGTTCAGTTCTGGAGGACGACAAAGAAGGCCATCGAGTGGAGAAATTGCAGTGAGCACGGATAGAAGGTGGGAGTGAGTGCGATTGAATTCTTGCTAGGTGGCCGAAGTGAACTGGATGATATCGCGTTAAGCATGGTAGAGTCCCTTATCCAATGAGTGCATAAAATGACGAGTCATGTTGAAACATCGGGACCACGGATGTGTGTTTGCGAACTTGTGCTTCAGTGCCTGTTCGCTGGCATTAAATTAAGGCGAAATTTCCACCCCATTCATGAGGAGAGTGGGGCTTCCTTGTAGGGAATGGATTTTGTTTACGGTCATCATCGGGTTCGCAAGATGGCGTGCGTTTTACAACTAGTGCCCGATGATGGTCTGTTCATCCAATTGGACTAGGCCAATGATTAGCTAGTGCACACGTGAAATGAGCTGCTACCACCAGTTTATTCGATTGTGCTTTTCATCGTGACCTCAGAAGTGTCAAGTGAAGGTAAGAAGCGTCAATTGATTGATGTAGCCCGGGTCGCTTAAGGTCACACGGACCACATGCATGTCCTCGGGCAGAGCGGTCACCCGTGCCAACCGCGAAATCTCTCGAAATCTGCGGCGTGCGTGATTCATGTGTCCCGGATTCGGAGTTTGTGGATATAATTTCCGGCTGACATTCCGCAGCTGTATTGTATCTTCAAATTATATTTATTTGTGAGGGACGATTCCGTGGTCTTCCTAAATTCACTTGAATATGGGAAGGTTTGTGGGAAGGAACATATAAACTTATTCGTGTACATGCTTCCCAATTAAAACGACAGCTGCTCTTCAAATTTTTCCTGGACTAGTAGAATCATTTGGAGTAACCGGTAATTTCAGTTTGACGAGCGCCGATGATTAGTTGATTAATTTATCTCTTCCGAATGCTTGGTATTAGAATCGGCGTCAGTTGAAAGGTGTCATAAAAGTGGCTTTTCAAATGCCGATATTGTAATCGTTTAAATAACCATAGTTTTAAATCCAGGGATCCGAACTTCCCAAGCTTTCATTCAACCGACTTGTTTACGGCGCTTTGGACAGAAAATTGGAATTATCAGTGCTGCTGTAAAGCATAGGGATTTTAAGACCACGACGAATATGTGGAACGAAAATTCTTCAAGCAGGTGCCGAGCAGGAACCAAGTCACTGCTACGAACAATGTACATAATCCAGGACTTTGTATTTACGTTCCTCTGATAAAGCAAAAATAACCGCAAACCTTCACTGAGCCGCAAAATTTCAACTTCTAAATGGGTTTGGATGACGTGATTCGGTCTAAGGAAAGCGGAACTAATGAAGACAAATTACCAGGAGCCGAAGTTGTTGAATAACGTTCCAGTGTTCGGTCTATGAAACAGACTGACTGATATTGAGTTTGCATTTTAAATCCGTGGTAGTGACAGACGAATCTCTGCTTCCAATACTACCGTACAATTTTCATACCCACTAGTCCGAAATGACTAACACAAAGTTGTAGCCTACAATAGTGTATAGAATGCTTCTAAGGCGATGTGCATCAGTCTTCTCACATCTGCCGCTAAAAAATGAAGTAAATGAAGCGAGAACGGCACACACACGGGGGTTCGAATATCACTGAGATCTACAGCTTCCACATTTAGATCAATTTAAGATTTATTTTAAAAATCCTTCGGATAACCTGTTTCGCGCTTAATAACCACCACCACCACCGTAATACCAAAGTGTTGCTGCTACTCAGAAAACTCGGTTGCATAAACCAATTTCTCATATCTTCGAAATCGCACAATCTAAAGGTGAGGACGCATGTTCGTGCAGCATCCGCACCGGAAGCGGAAAGTAGTTTTTCTCAAAGTAATTGCACACACACACACACTTGCATACATAAACACATCGCACTGGAATGATTGGAGCATTTACGCTGAAATGCACAAAACTGGTTTAACAGAGGGAGATAATAGCGAGTTCATCAAACGGCTTTAATAATCGCAACCAAACATTGTCAGGAGTGAACAAAACAAATAAACGAAAATCGTAGAAAAGAGTAATACCCACTCACAAATTTGTAGAGACCGGAACCAAACGACCACCACCAATATTTCACGTTCTGATGCAAATAAAGAACAATCATTCATCAACACGATTATCATCGTCATCATTACCACCAGCCGGAGTTATTAGCATCCCATAACGTTCTACGGCATACCGTAGAAGTTGATAAACTGATAATATTTCTTCCTTCCTCAGCATATACACGCTGTACATGATAACATTGTGAATTCTTTTTCACTGGCGATGTTGTTCCCCAGAGATATCTGAAAGAATCTTAAGAAAAACTACCGCTTTCCGCATTGATCCATAAACCAAGCTGCGCATTTCCCTGTTGTCTTCAGAATTAGGCCTTTTGAGTAAAGGCACGCAATCATGCATTCTTAAACTAATGATGATTTACTTAACAATACACTTAAATCATGTTCTCATGCTCTGTATTTACTTTGTTGGAGGTTTTATTTCATCAAGCATCCACTTGTGTCAGTTCCGTGTTCCCGTTTGAGATGTTCCGTAACCAGATGAATCTTATTATCGATACATTTCATGGAAAGTGCTGTTTGTGCGCTGTATGCATTCAGACGAAACAGTTACAACACACTGACCTAGATGGACTGAGTTATTGTTGACGCCAATGCGAAAATTGTTAAGGGATGAAAATTCATGAAAATTATCTGCAGGAATTTCATTACAAACAAACGTTCTGCTTCGTGATTTTAATAGAATTCTTCAAAGTTAACGGGATTCAAAATGATTCGGTAGGGAATTGAACAGCTGTGTTAACTATTTTTCACAAACAAGGAAACTAGGGAAGAACTGGAGTAATCGAGAGAAATGAGAGGCACATTATATAGTAATACAAAATTGTTGTCAAATGATTTAGAAAATTCGTGCACTGTTCGCTGTGCTTTCTCGTACAGTTGATCACAGAACCATGAAAACGGGAGTAGGACATTTGGAGGTTTCTAGTATTTAGTGAATGTCAACTGGAGGGGAGGTGAACCATAAGCTGTCGATTGGGAGAGGGGTATATACCGAACTTATTACGCAATGCACTTAAGAATGAAAATGCATTAGAAAAGCGTCAGTGGTGGAAAATTTTGATTCTGTGAGGGAAGAAAACTTAACCAAGGTCGGCAGGCGCATTTATTCGGGATTGGAAACAATACAACGCAGTCTCAATCGAACGAACCTAATCACGAGAACTGGCGTTTTCTCACTGGGAAAAAATTGACGGTATCGTCCAAGCAAAAGGAGACTGGCGGGTCCTGTCAATGACGTTGCCTTCTCTCAAAAAACGCTAATGGAATACCAAACCCATTGATTTGCGTGTTGCTTATATTAATCTGCAACACGCGAACTGATAAATTTGTAGCAGAGACTGGAATGCTTGCTCACAAAATCAAAAATTCAACAGTTAGAAAATGCAAAACTGAATTTGGCATACGTTTCTGTAGTTGAATTGGCTAATAGCCGTTCTCCGGGTAAAGTTCGCTTCGTGTGATTTCCTACTTTTGGTTCGCTGGGCGGGTGTGAAAGACTGGATTAGTTCTGCATCAGTGGAAACACAAGGTTTGAGATCATGAGTTACGCAAATTTCCGGTGTATTTCATTTTGAAGCTTATCGCCTTCAGATTGAATTAAAAAAAAGAATTTCACAGAAGAACGTAGCACGTAGAACGTAGCACTAGTGACGAGGCAGAAAATCAAATGGCCTGGTATTGGAAACATTACAATACGGATTTAAGAATATCAGCTATTCAAACGTCTCCGTTTGCAATAAGATATTGGTTTTGACAATCAAACACCAATTATGAATGATATAATGTTAATAACAGCGTGGTTGGTAGATGTAATGCGCCAACGTTACGACTACCTTGGGTAGTCTTTCTCAAGGCAATTTTTACAATCAAAACGCATTTTATTGTAAAAATTGCCTTGAGAAAGACTACCCACGGTAGTCAAAACTTTGGCGCATTACATCTACCAACAACGCTCTGACATTAACATTATATTATTCACAATTAAAACCAATACATGGCGCATCGATTTTTCGATACACTCCTTACGTCATTTGGTCCTGATATTGAGCGACAATGTTCAGTGCCTGAACTATGAACATCAATGACATCGAGTTGGTTTATTTCAGTCATAATCTCAGAACTTCAAAGCAATTAATAAAACGGTGCCTCCTGTGCGTTGTTCAGATCACTAGAAAAAATCGCTGATTGAGTTAACTTACCTTCAGAAGTGCAACGCATATTGTTCCCTTGAACTCAACACGATGCTACTTTGTAAGATATACTGACTGAACATATCCATTGCTGATGATCACATTTACTGCATACTCTCTGCGGTCAGCTGTTTTGCCTGGTATTCTCATATAAATTTCAACAGAAAGCGCAAATTTAGTTGAGGAGAGCAATGCCCAAGTGATTCAGGCATAAAAATTGTTAAAAACGTCCCCATGAGATGACACAGGCGTAACGCTGTTCGAGTGCATGAATAAGTTTGTGTTTCAGTTTGTCTCATTACATTTTCCTTTTCGTTCAGAATGCATTTACTTATTCATTACAATCTCAGTAACACGTCCGTCGTATTTGTGGGATTTTATTACATAAAGGAAGAAAACCGGTGCATTATTTGTGCCGTTTTCCATTGCTGAATCTACAGAACAACACAAATCAGTAGGAATTATCAACAATTAAAAGCGCTGACTAGCAGACTACTCATAACTGCACCATTTTGGCCCACGAAGCTGCGATGTCACCGAGCGTGGCCGGAATTTTGTCGCCATTTTCGACAATGTCATGCTTTAAGTCACAACCCTAGATCAATTACTCACCTCAACGTGTTTGTGTGTGTGTGGTATGCACTCAGCAATTTTGAATAAATCACTATGTAGATGGTACCCATGCATAGCTTGTAGGTTCAGATTGCTACCGGCAGGATAGGGAATCATGCAAAAGGTACTAAACTGACTAAAAGTTTCTTCCGGCTATTAACAGATTTCGTCTTTTTCGATTCGCAGGCACTCTGCGAACCTACTTTACCGGGGCCATTTAGGATGATATAATCATGTTCATTTTTGCGCAGCAATAAACCATTCTCTACAGCCGATCCGAGTGGCCTGCATCGTTCAACACATTTATGAAGTTGGACATTTATTGTGAACCGCTTTCTGGCCATAAAAATTGGCTAATAGGCCGGTGTACAGTAGCAGTTCTAGTGCTAGCTCGCCTGGGCAGCAAGCATATAAATGACAACACAAAGTCAGATAGATGAGTTCCCTTGAATTAGCTCTCCGCTTTTGATGCAGCACATTACTCCCGGCTAATCCGCAAATTATTATTAGTTGACCGTCCACAGTGGAACAGCAAACAGTACTGGGACTGAGAAGAAATCCTCTAAACCTCTGGTCAACAAATCAAGAGTTATCCAAAATGTCACTTTTCACTCATTCATTTTTCATGCATATTATTTACCACACTGGCTTAGTTCGTTCAGCTCATCTTTACTGCATGTGATCTTCATTACTGTTCACTCAAAAGAATGCAAAAGTTGATTCCGTGATTTCATGATAGGCCGTAGTGCTACTATCAGCTTCACTGAGGAAAATACAACTGCATATTCTTTGACTATCACACTGTATTTTGTCCTAAATTCGCTCATAAAAAGACTGCTATAAAACACCCATCCATTTTAATCTGCCATATTTCTGCATCACTTCCACTCAAGAACATTCTAGTTTTCGATTCACTACCTTGTAGATTAGTCTTTGGACAAATTTACTATCCGGTATTAAGCTCTCATTCTAGAGTCGAAGACAAAGTACCGATCGAATTACATTCTACTCCTAGTGCATACTGTTTTTTACTTCAGCCTCACTTCCAGAATCATTCTAATCCATAGTAATTTTGTTCGCTTTTGACTTGTAATATGATTATTTTATGCAGTTATGAATGAATACAAAAACTACGCTCCAAATAGCTTCTCATTCTCTGTCCATCAAACCCTTATTAGAAGGATCATCGAACAGGCAATTTGCCTTAATGAATATAGGAAGAGAAAATGGCGTCACTTATTTATTGGAAATATCATCCGCAACGAAAAACTCAATTTAAGGTTAAGAATACACCCAATGTGGTCTGCTTGAAACAGCAATGTCGTAAACCGAGACAGAAAACGGAAATGAAAATATGGTAAATGACTTATTTTTGCTTATTTGCTGACATCATGTAGTTAAATCAAAGTCAAACACCAGAAATTTTATTAAGAATAGACGTTGTGCAGTCAGTGAAGTGTTTTTAAGAACTGCATGAGCACCGGAATAGAGATTTCCGTTTTCTCGGATACCGTTCAAGAGGAAACTAGGCACCAAAGATACTGCGCTTTACTTATAGCTTACACATATTTCGGCCGGCTATTCTATCTTGCTATTCTATAAATTTTGCAGTGAATAACAAGAGAAGAATCGGACGCAGCAAGCGGTCCAGCTTTAGGGTTAGGTTAACGGAAAAGCCCGATCAAATGGTCTCAGTCACGTGACTTTATGAACAAAAAAACCTATTTTCCATTTCTTCCCATTCGTTGAACAACTGCGCAAGCAGAGGGATTAGTAACTAGCACAATGTGGGAGACAAAGTCAGCTATGGAAACCATCCTTCATATTAGTACAAATGTGATAAATATCTTTGTGAATGCTTATAGAAAATCAATCAGATTCGTCATGCGAAATCAGTACTTACCGGTAACGTGGACACAAGAAAGAAGGTTGCCCGTTGGCCATAACGGGAGGAAATATGTGCCCATGTGCAGGGACCAGAGTAGGCAACAGCTGGGCCGGTGGTGGTGGAGGAGGTGGTGGCGGGGGAGGAGGTGGTGGTGGCGGTGGGAGTTGAGGAGGTGCCACAGAAGCCGCAGAAGTCGAAGTGCTTCCCGCGGCTCCGGAGTCAGCACCAGATCCTGTGTGATTAGGGCCACGGCCGGGATGCATCGGTCGATTAGTCTGACCACTGGAGTTTGCTGGATTATGCTGCTGCTGGTGGACATTAGCAGCTGCCATGGCTGCTGTAGCAGCAGCTGCTGCAGCCGCTGCCCAGAACCGTCTAGCTGCGGTGGCGGTATTCAATGCGCCGGGTGGAAGTCTTGGAACGAGAGGATGGCGTGGTACCCGTGAATGAGGATAGGTGTGATAAGGATGTGGCAACAAAGCCGAACCGGGTGGGGCGGAGAGCCGTGGTATTCTCATGAGAGGATTAAACGGATCCATTGATTGTGATGCGGCCTAATCAAAAAGCAAATGCAAGATACGTCAAGATTAAGAAAAAAAGTGCTTAAGGAAACTGAAAAAGTGATTTCCACATAAATTTCAACTTATTTTAACGTAAAAATGTGGGACGATTGATTAAAGAATCAAAAGATATTAATGAGGACTTAAGGGTCCTCAGATTCGTTAGACAGTGCAACCAATCAAAAGCTATGAATAAATAGAGTTATTTTCTAACATCATATTACGTCCGTCGAAGCTTATGATAAGTAGGTGAAGAATATTACGAAGGGTGATAGAGCCAATCCGTATGAAGGATAGTTAGTTATTTTACACAGTAAGCAGAAATATACAGGGGAAACAGAGATGTGAACTCCTTCTAGATAGTTCCCAACTGCTCATTTTTATGGACGACAAAACTCGAACATGCATAATAAACGGATCATCACTCCGTTCCGGGATTATTGAATCGTCTGTCAAGATATGCTCACAGAAACTACGCAATGATCAGAGAAAGATTGAATCTGCTTTCTTTGGGATCTTACTGATCAAGTTTCATGGGATACCTATCACACCGTCTAATTTTAAATGCACAAATTACCTTATGATGATGAGAAATTCATAAGGAAAATGATGTCTGTTGGAAAAACGGCGAGAAGAAACCACACTATCCAAAATGAAGTCAGTGTTGATGGGAAAATATGTGCAACTTCTAAAATAAAAAGAATGCGAATGTTGAATTCAAATTTTCCGCATCTACACTTCACTAGGAGATTTAGGGATTGCTTTTAGCAGCTCACTTCAGAATGGCGGGACAATGTAAACATCCACTTCCTGACGGAAGTATGAGGGTTCTGAACACGTCGCTATTGTTTTCCTGCAATTCATACAGTTTCGGCACTGCTTTCTACGTCATTCGGCAACAAGCCTGATTCTTCTGCTACTAACACAACAGGCATTAATGCTTGACAAACTTTACTCCGTGACTGTAATCACCACTGTGCTAAAGTATAGCTGATGATGTCACCTTAACTGATGATGAAACGGTTGCAAACAAAATCCTGAGCTATGATGTAAACAAACTTCTAGAATTAACAAAAATAATAATTCTTTGCAACTGGTACTGCTCAAAATTAACGCAAGACCTAAGAGACTAAAGAGCTGTGGTAGAAATAAAGATTCAGCATGATTCGATCTGCATTAGTCGTCAGTCATATATATATATATATATACATATATATATATATAGAAGTATATGTAAATATAACGTAACTGTTTGGAAGCGCGGATTTAGCAGCATTGTTTAATCACTGGCAAAATGTGCTGAGCCAGACTTTCGGCCACGTGCGAGAAGTCATTCATGTCACACGATTCCAGGTTTACGAGTTACCCTAATCAAATTCATCGTGTTATGCGAGTCAGAAGTTGGCCACCATTTGATTTGAAGCTAACTAATTAATTAATCATGAGATTTTCCCTACGATCCTCAGGTTTGTTTGGTTAAGCGAAAGATACTTTTCTCACAAAATCAGCCCAACTTAATTACCTTTTTTTCCAAGCTGGACATATTGTCTGCGCTCGAACAAAGCTTAGTTTGCAGCTGATAAACTCCGTCTACGATTGCTGAGTATACCTCACGCTTGCTGGATTTTGTGTTTCATTATTAGAGCATTTTCACTTATTAAACTTTAGTTTCACTCCATCAACGAAAGTCTCCATGAAATTAAAATAATAAATTGGGAATTCACTAGTTTAGTTTTATTGGGTTCATATGCCAGAGTGCAAATATACCAGTGGTAGGGGATTACATGCCTTCATGAAATTATTCACTAAGATATATCAACCCTTAAATCATTATTTATAAACTAAGGAAGCATTTTACAGCTAATTTATTTTTGTTGGGAATCACCAGCAATGCATATCCGTGGTTTCTCAATGGTACGTTGAACGCTAATATCACATGGTGAATGATTTCAAGGGAATATGAGTCGACAAAATACACAATACGTCTAGGAATGTGCGGATTCCAAACCAAATAAGATACGAACGAACAGACCATTGGAGATGAGCGAACGACTGCGTTGTTTTGTAAGTTTACTACCGGATTGTGAATCACAAGTACCCCAATCGATTATGAAATGACGCTATCTCCGTATGATACAATAGTCACTAGGAGTACAGGATTGGTGTTTAACTGAGATACGAGTGTCAAATGATTGCAGACGTCAAATGCCTTCATATGGTGAACTTGACAAGTGCCTATTCATGAATTTCATTGCAATGAGTAGCTTATTATAAGGATCCCGAGGCAAAATCACAATGGATTTTGTTTATGCGCGGAAAAATATCAGTTGGGAATAGAGGTAGAACTCGAGGGTGCCAGATATTTCCAACTGCAAACGCGTTCGCAGGAAGACGCGAGTTGACAGATCTATGCCCAGAGAACAAGATCCTGATTAATCAGCAGGCACAGACACAATGTGGCTGGTCCAGTTGAAATAATGTTTGAGAACCCAGACAATGAGTTGAACAACAAATCGCTCAGGACAGCAGCGGTTGATTAATGTGGATATGGGAGATTGTTAAAATTAGCTGTGTAAAATAATTTCAGTTACAGAACGGAAAGTAAGTTGCTAGCATTCAATATCTTGCTGTAAAGAGAAAAATGGAAAGATTACAATGTTCGGATTTTTCAGCAGTCCTTTAGAAAATTAACTTTTTCACCTTCAATAAGTTGAGACCCCAAAACAGTAATGCCTGTGGATCTCAAACAGTGAGACTGGAGAGTCACTAAGCTCAATGGCATGGATAAAAACCAAGCGCCATTAAAAATATCCCTTGGAAAACCATTGTGTCTTCCGGTAACTTGATGAATTCTCATTAGTAAAATAGTTATTCCTATAAAATAGTCACTGAACATCCAACGTGGGAGAATGAACGCAGTTTTGTGGCACAAACGATTCTGGGCACTTCAGACCAAAATGCCAAATGCAGTAGTACGACCTCGTCAAAGTGGCCTAAATATGAGGCATGCAAAACCGGAAGGAGTGATAGAATGTATTATGTAGATCGCACTGATGGATTGTACGCTATTCACATGGGTTCAGGTGGTTGTACCTGATCCAGAAATTCTTCCAGGGATAAGTTATGAACTGCTTTAAGTGACGCTCAAATATAGGATTTCGGGTTTCAGAGAAGAAATTTCTCAAAAGTTCACTAAATTCAAATACTTTAAAAGGAACCGTCATTATTTGGTGCTGGTAGCCGCTCAAGACGACCGTCTTCACAAAGCCTTGATCTTCAATGTGTAGTTTAATTCGTAAATGTTTCACCACCGGCTGGATGATGCAACCCATACCTGAGGTGCACCGTGGTCATTCTTAGTGGCAACGGATCAGTTGCCGATGGCCCTGTGATACGGAGCTTCCTAGCTTAACAGACATTACTTTTCTAATATGTTGTCCTTTTTGGATCATAATCTAAACTGTTGAATCAACATTATAAAGTAGCAGCAAAGTTGCTTTGACGTTTGGAAAAATATCTAAAGCATCAACACGGGGTTAGGTGAAGTGTCCTAGGAAAACTGAAGCTTTAATGATAAATACCGCATCGTCAACCTAACTAAAGTGAGATTCGTGAAATAAGGGTAATAACTGAGTATGAAGAATTTGCTTTGTGGCGTCAAGAGCTAAATGAAAAAAAGAAATTTGTAATTGAAAAGTGAAGGGGTTTACTACCTGCGGCATAACAATACAAAGCAAATGTTCCGAACCCGATAATAGCAGTGAGGCGGTGCGTCCAGAATTTGCACATAGCTCGATGGTAACAAGATTTTGTTTATCGGTATACTAGGGATGAATTAGCAGGAACGGTAACCAGAAAGCAATAAAGGAGACATGGGATGTAGGCTAATGAAAAACGTGCACGGGTAATCACAAATCCGAAAGTAGAATAGGCTCTCAAAGTCCAAAAGGCTATGAGCGGAGTTCAACGATTCTGCTGCAACTGTTTTAACAGCAAACCACCTGTAGAGCAAATCTCAATTAATTGAGAAAGACAAACTTTCAGTTTGCAAGTGAAAATCGGCCGACTGCTTTTAAACGTGTTAAAATGATATAAAAACAACAGTGCTTCCCCGTGAACAGGAGGATCATAACAGTCACGCGTCCTTTTTTCAGGAAAAATATAACCACAGAGAAACTGACGCGCAAACAGCGATAATACCGTGATTCTCACGGACTGATCTCCATCCTCTCGTGCGATTTGGTACGATCACCAACTAGTCATGAATAACTTGTCAGACTCGATAGTCTGCTCTCTTTTGTCAAAAAATAGTCACAAAATCGGTGCTAAATTTATCACTGAAAGCTAATAAGTCATTCTGTAGTTGTTTGTAAAGTCAATAGTAAGTCAATAGATTCAGCGAGGAATCAGACCGCAATTTTCGGAGCAATGAGATCGTGTGATAAACTGCCTGGGAAAAAGCAAATGATACCTCTTACTACTCACGATTTCTTGTTTACTTTTGGATCAAGTACTTATCAGAAAAAAAAATAACTGTTCGTGTTAAGAAACACAGATACAGAAAACGATTCTCAATCCAGTAATTTATGCAAATTCTCGAATAAGCCAACTTTAACTTCACCGTATCGACCCACAATAGTGATATGCAAGTAATACGAATCGCTGCGAGTGATTAGTTCTACCTCTATCGATTAGAGTACGTGGGCCCAAAGTTAATGGCGCCAATGGTGACTGTGTAATGGATGCTTAGATCTAATGTAACAATGATGTTATACTCAGGAGGACAGGGAGCTTTGAACAGTGCCAATGTTTGGTTCAAAACGCAACTACCTTTCATCAAGTCAAGAAACCGTTTTGTCCGGTTTTGAAGTGAATGGGAAAGGTAACGAATTTTATTGATTTTCTACCTTACGTTGCATGCAAATCTAATATTTTGTAAGTTTTTCTCCTAAAAGATTCCAGACCACTGAAACTGTGTTACTTGTAATCTTATCCGTCTTTTGGCTGGGAAACCTTATTTCGTGCAGGTCGGGGGTAAACGGGACGGAAATGAGCAATAATTTACCAGTGCGGATGTTGAACAGTTATTTGCAGCAGAGCGGAAACATGCTTCTTCGGGTGTTTTGGTAACGGTCGTTTTTTTCTTTCACAATAACTTAACTCAGGATCGGGTTACGCGGTTGAGCAGTCACCATCTAAGCAATTTGCTTCTCGTCATACTTCCATGCTTTCTTAAAATTGGCAGGGGTAAAAATCGATGGGATTAATCATGAGAACGCAGGCACGTACGCGCATACACAAGAACATATTCAGCTGAAAATTGACGGGAAAATGGTTCAACTGTCCTGCCAAGTTCCGAATGAAATTAGCATTCCACTTGGTTGTCACAGTTAATTCACTCTAGCAATGGGTGTGTTCTTTTTAGCTCACCCTATCATCCACCCACCGAAATAAGAGCCGATGCGATAGAGGTAGAATATTTGCCTGAGGGGAGTCAAGTCATGGTAGATGGGATCGGTTGCCGTGTACTTGCGTGCTTGTGCATGTGTGCATGCTTACACGCTCGTGTTCGCGTTGGCGTTTGCAATTTCAATGTGAATTTTCCTTACTATAGCCGACACCGGAATTGCAAGTAAGCCGGAAGACAGTTTCCAAAATAGAATTCAACCGATTGTGTGAACTGAATGATTCAGTTTGTTTTTGTGATGATTCCGCCATTTACTACTGCTGGAGCACAATGGGTTGCATTCAATGGCTTTTTAGGTCCGTCTCATAAATTAAAAGACAGCACAGGGATAGGCAGCATCGGCATCTAGCACACATTATTTAACCGGTGGCGGGAATTCTCCTTGGTTAATCCACCGAGTCGACGACAGGGGCAGTAAAAATGAGCGTGATGAATCCAACGATAATTCCAACAGGAAAGAATACTTGCGGCGTTGGAGGCGGACGTTAATTGTTATCACGATTGGTGCTGTGCTTGTTGCTCAACCGAGTCTCAGCTGCTTAGACTGAAAAGCTACAGTGTGTATCATACCGATGACAGGATTTCATAGTTAATGCGGTACTGTTCTCGTCATTGGTGGCAAACGAGATGGCAGTTGTAATCGCAAATTTGTTGACCATTAAAAGTAGGAACCTATGCGCCCAAATTCTATTCCTGAACTATAATCATATTAAATAATGACAGTGCTGAGGAATAAAAAGACGCATGATATTTGGTCGGTTCTAAAGAAGTTGAAAAAATGGTTTTAAATATCCCGGGTATATACCAAGATATTAGAAACACTAAACGTTGAAGTAGGCATTAAAAAGAAAAGTAAATAAGTTTTATTAGAATCAAACAGCGACTAGGATGCAGAAAACAATTCCCCAAAAAATCCTCCCAAGGAAATGTCAATTATTTTATCCGAACGGATCGATCAACGAGTTTGCAAAAGTACCCCAACGTTACCGGTGTACTGGGTGTATTCTATCCAGCTAGCAACAATGACGTCGCCGAAACACTTGGCTTAAAAACAGTTATTTCATTTAGTTGAGTTGGCGATTGACAAGCGACCGGGGTCCACTACATTTTGTTCACTAATAATAAGCTCATTATTTGCAGGAATAAAACGTTGCAACATTCATTCATATTTAACATAAAACTTGATTCGATCCGATCTAGTCAGTTGACAGATTGTTTCGTGACATAGAGCAGACAGTGTTTTTAAATGGTCCATTAACAGTTATCGGTCTTCATATTGTCCGAGATGAATGATTGTTCATCTTATTGATAAGGAGGAAAAAAAGGAAAATATCGTTTAGGTAGACTCCGCTGTTTCTAATATTATGATGTTAAGTAGCCCGGTTTAGTGGCTATCAAAACCCTGTGTTCCATGAGCTAGACATTCAGATTACACGCTTTCTCAAAAGTCCGGACTACATGTTCACTGCACTAGTAATGACCCCTAGTTAGTTTGATTTCAGAGAATTTGCACCTTTAGACGTGAAATGAATCTCCTAAATCATTTCAATGGAGGAGTTTTAAGGTCAAGTCTAAGGGCGTGAATTCTAACACCGACGAGCTCAGCAAACCTTGGGAAAGCTCCGAGTATCACTTCGGCCGGCAAGAAAACCTCATTTATGTAAACACCGAGCTCAGCGAACACAAGGCCTCGTAACTGAGGTAATGAAATTTTTTGCTATCCATCGACAATATAAATGAGCAAATCATCTTACCAACGGCATTTGGCACAACGACTATTCAGTCGCCCTCTGTCTAAACGACGCTTCGATATGCGGTTAGCCTAAACAGTTTATCGAAAGAATCATCGTGCAAGCACGTATGCATCTACAAATCCCAGGAGGACATAAGGATTCAAAAGTGCAAACAAACCAACACAGCTCACTTTAATAATGCGACCAGGTGTTGATGAAGTAGCGCAAAACACCGCGGGGTTAAAACAGCCGAACAGTGGCTTCTGTGTACTCCAATTCAGATAAATTGAATCTACGGCTGTTTGACGAGCATATCATTGTTTGAACTGTCAACTCAAATTGGGTTTGTTAGCATTACTTCCCATTCAGATACAATACCTAGGATTAGCCGGTTTCATTTACGCCTATCTGAAATTTGTGCATGTTCAACACGGTAATAGATCGATTAATCAACGTGTCAAACTTCGCCATCCAAAGTCACTTAATCCTCGAGGAATAGCAGAAGAGAATACTTCATGTACCGTGTGTTAGTAACGGTTTCTTTTCATAACCATTCTCACGGTAGTTACACAGTTAACGGGACGGGGCGATTACGACGCTCGATGACCCACTAGGTATGTACACCATTCGGTGTCGGTGGTTTGTGTGCTTTCCTCGGGCCGTGTCATATGGCTCAATTCAACTGAATTAGGGTAAACATGAACCGCCGTTCGGGCGTTGTGATCACTTTGGTGATCTACACAACGCCTGAATCACCCGTTGGCATTAATGAGGTGAATCGTATACGTTGTTTAGAGATTTGAGTCATTATGCTCTCCTATTGTGACTTTTGGTTGTTTCTTGGCTTGTTTGATAAATTGGACTATACTTCCCTGGACAAAATGATGAGTTCGCCAACTGCAAATCGTTGAACTAAATTTCAAGAGACAAAGCCTGTGGACACGAATATTATGCTGTCAGTCTTTCAGCCACTCTATGATCTTTGTTTACTGAGAATGCTGCCGAATTGCACCAGGACACTATTGTGCATGACTGTTGCGAAAGGGAAGCCTTCCTATTTTGGAGGACCGGATGAATGAGGACCTCTGTAGGACGTTGATAGAGAAACCATGTCAGCTAACTTCGCCATACCGGGATTGTAAATTGTTGGAATATTCGGCTGCTTTTTCCAAGAAATCAAGTATCGGGTGAAACCATGTGTAGATATTTGCAGTGTGCGGTCCAATCCTATTTTTCATTGCTGCATGCGGGATTGAAAATACACTGACTAAAGAAAAATAATTTTTCACATAAGGATAACCTGGAAATTTAAAGTAAAACAGACAGCAATAAAAAGGGACGAGAGACATCAGTAGAGCGCAGTGATCTGAGCAGAGCCCACGGTCTGAGAGCGGTTGCAGACGGAGAACGAAACAGGTTCTACAAGTATGCAATTGCTCAAAAGTCAGTAACAGAGTTGTCGGTAGAATGACTTTTGAACAGGTGCATGTATAAATTTATCACGTGGCGAATCGACTTTTCGATATACTCGGAAAATCTTTCCGTCCAGATTTGTTAACCATACTTTTTCAAGATTTATCAAAACGTATTGTATTCTTTTACCTGAAAGTCTGAGTAAAGTACAAGTTGCCTCAAACATTCTCAGAAGCTCACACCAACTGCAAGACCTGTTTCTGAATTGGTTAATAATTTACGTATTACTTCCAATGCTTCGATGACGGCGTAGACCAAGAGAACAATTTTCATGTATTTATTCAGTGACATGAGAACCAGGACTGATATTTGACAAACTTAAAAAAATGTATTTCATTCAGTTTTTTGCAGTGAACTTCCAACAAGAATGTACAAACTGCTTCTTTAGAATGGGGAAAAAGATTATGTCCAAAATCGTCCGTCCGTTGTATTTTGTGCACTGATCGACTACAGGGAATGAATTTGTTTCATGGTTTTTGCATCTCCGAAGAACCACCTTCGTTTTTTGCAAGTACAAAATTAGAGTGGCGAAATCACTTTTGTTATTTCACAAGCGTACACGAACACATACACACCTGTGCAAACACAGACAGGCACCTATTCGTGTGGTAAAGGAGACACAATACTCATTTATGTCCCGAGGACGGGGGACCACAAGAAGAAACTTCACGATTCTTGATTGATGTGCTGCACCGGTAATTTGTTTCGTTAAGTATGTTTACCACAGAAGAATCTAACACGAATGTCCTCTTTTAGTTACGGTTAGAATGGGAATTTTCGATTCTGGTTCGTATGTGCGAGTGACAGCGAAGAACACTGGAATCTTAATAATTATGATTCATTTACACAAGCACATACACACACGGAGACGTACAAAAATGGGAACACAAATACTCGCAGACCGAATGCGCGTACAAAATTATCAATCAAAAATACGCTGCCGTAAGACATTGCGACCATTCTTAGTGAAAGTATTTTAGAAGACTGCAAAACAGGAAGGACAATCCCGTGGTTCAACAGTCACGTAGGGCTACGGTGAAGTGGATATCAGCCACGATATTCCAATAAAGGAAGCTAGGAAAGCAAAGAAAAGATAACAGCATTATTTTTGACATATCTATCTTTCATCAGTTTAACCAAAAGGTCCTTTGCCCTATCGTTTTGATGAAATCCATCTGACGTGACTTAGCAAAAAAGAACACATACGAAATGAAGAAGTGAAACAGCGGTCGCTATCAATTAATAACTACTATCTCCAGCATAAATACTAGAGGGGAAGACGGTTCCCCTAATTAACAGAATTTCATTTCCGAAAAAACGCAGCCTTAAACACTGAATATTTAAAATGTTTTCATGTAAATCCATCAGTAGCATGTTGAACAGTATTGGAAATCCACGTACATTTTACAAATCTGGAAATCGAAACGGTCAACTATTAAGATAAACTGTTTAGTAGGTGGAAGGTGGTCAGTTCAAATCCGCCTGATGGCGCCGACCAAAAACCACTATGAATAAATAAGTTGGCAACCTATATTAAGTATTTATTGTAAGATAACTATAAATAAATGAAAAGTTGCACTATCTTCTGTATTAGTACTTCATTGCCAATAATATTAAAGTGAATTGCAGTCTTCTTTACTTCACTTTAGTAAGGATTTTCTAAAACAAAGAACGGCTCAGTGCTAAAACAAAGGAGAAAAGTGAAATCTGTTTGCAAGTCCTATTCAGATTTACTCTAAACCCCAGAGACAGAACAATATTCCTCCCTCTCCCTCTATTTTCCCGATTAGCTCTTCCCAACTTACTTCCTTATGTCCGTTCCATAAAGATAAGGACAACTACAAACTACCCCCAGCCACCAGTTCTGTTCAGCTTACTTTGCACAACATTGCACTAACGTGTTTCGGTTGTGGTTGCTACCTCACAGTATCGTCTGCTTATATAGAAAAAGGAAGTAAGGATAGTCAAAGATTGAACAACATCACTTATTGTCTCCAACCACTGCTTCGGAAGATCTTGCGGAACCCAAACCAGAAGATTAACCGCACCTATAGTTCTCAGTATCCCGGTTAGTTTTCATAATTTTTTCCCTATGACATGCCACTTCGAACCAACCTCAAACCACCACGCGCCTCGGAGAACAGCGTACAACTACGGCGATTCTGTGAGCATGCGCAAAATATATTCGAATCACTTAAACATATTCTGATTCGATGCCACTTTTAAAGGCAGTTTTCAGTTGTCCAAAATGAACTCATTTGAACATAGACAGTGCAGGCTTGTCGGGTTGAGCAAACAAGTAATTGAGAGGAAATACTTGCTGACGTATTTGAGATTACAATAATAGATACGACACAATGATTTATGTATTTAAATTCACACTTGTTCTTTTAATCGCTCTCATTCTACGAAAAAGTGTAGAGATGGCACTTTAGAAACTCGCCGATTCAACTTTAACTAGGGGCATTGGCATTCATTAATGGTGAATAGCCAAACTTTCAGCACCAATGTCAACGTCAAACTCAACGCTATTTGGGAGCGCTTCGGGAAACTGTCGGCATGATATCATCGCTATTCACTGAGGACGCAGCGAACAGCTTTTCTTGATGTCAAAACGTAGGCAACAAAAGATAGATTATAAGCGTTTTCAATTTTTGACAAATTTTAATGGAATTTAATCAATAATTTGAAGCAAAGAAATTCCAAAATTCCCAACACAAATTAGCACCAAATCAAGATAAGACCATATTTGGACGATTTTAGTCAGAAATATTCCGCGTGAATTCTTCTCTCTAATTCAGCAGGAAAATATAACAAGTGAATTTTATTCACTTTTATTCAGACCCACAAATAAAAAGGAAATGCAACAGTTGTCAGGTGATGTACAGAATGTGTTGAACATGGAGCAAACGATGGAAATTCTATATATATCCATAAATATGTAGGGATAGTTCTCAATGAAGTCTATTATTTCCAAAAAAATAATTGCAGCAAACAATGCAAAAAACGCTTTCGGCCGTAATCGATTGCCGTTACCCCTAGGGCAACTAACAGGTGCGAAATTAGTGATAATCATATGAAAAATTGTTTTGATCGCGACATCAAAAGCAGTTCTAGAAAAGTTGATTTTTCATACCTCACTCGAGAGTTTCCAGTTAATGGGAGGATGAACAACTGCTTGCTAATGATTAGGTAGTGAAACTTGGCTACTATGAGGGATTGAAATGTGGACTTTATACTGTTTC
This sequence comes from Fasciolopsis buskii, assembly GCA_008360955.1. Taxonomy (NCBI): domain Eukaryota; kingdom Metazoa; phylum Platyhelminthes; class Trematoda; order Plagiorchiida; family Fasciolidae; genus Fasciolopsis; species Fasciolopsis buskii. Next base: position 295,756 of record LUCM01009895.1, on the reverse strand, counting down.
TGTTCCACCGGCCCAGATCTCAGTACGTTTTCCACTCTCGAAAGGGCATTGGAAAAGTATACATATAATATAACTTAGATGTATAATAGGCTGCAACATTATCACACCCTAAAATACCAGCCTCAAAGAGCTGAAGGAAATAGTACGAATCAAAGACTACTAATAATACAAATGTACTGAGTCTTACGGGAATTAGTTAAGTGAAGTTTTGTCAAAAAGTAAAACTTGCCTATAACTCTGAAGGGAACATCTATTTGCCCTATTCTCAAATTCAATAAAACTAACCGTAACTTCTTTCCATGAAAGCAAACTGTTCTTAACTGGTTGTAAAATAATTCCGAATGTTCGCCGCAAAACGGTGGCAAACAAAGTGAGTTTCGATAACCACCGACGCAGCTTACACCTTGCGTCATGAAATCCATGACCCATAGTTTATGGTTAACGGGGTACATGGATCTTTCGGGGGATATAGTTTCCTCGTAGAATCTGGGATTCATGGAATTCATACCACTTGGCTTTTGGTTAGAAAACAAACCTACCAAACTATCCCTCAAAGGTTGACAGTGATATGAAAACCAGTTTTTTCAAATGGGCTCCTCATTCCGTGACATTACGTGTAATTTGTAGCAGAATACTAATGCGCTGTGCTGTTTCTGGTGCCAATGTTATAATGCAATCGTCACACATGTGTTGAGGAGTCCCATCTTCTAACGAAATCTGCAATATTCATGAGCGAAAGAGTCGACAGGTTCTTCGATAGAGTGGTTCATGGCAAATCTCAGCCTTATCTTACGAGTTAAACACTAGTGGATCCGACTTAATCTTCCACGCATTTTCTCAAGCCAGGATCTCGTAGCCTGAATATTTAATCGACAAGATTACCTACAAAATGTAATGAAGCTGACCAAAGAACATCATAACGTCACTTGATTTTATCACTACTTACGGCCTAATCGACTCTTTACACTCCCTGGGGAACCAAACACACATCAGTTCCGAAATGTGCGGGACAATTCATTTGTAACAGAACCATGAAAAAACAATGAAATTGTAAGCACTTGCTGAAAAGATTAAATGGCATGCCAGGATGACGCGTTCGCAACGACAAGTGTTTTTGGAATGGATCCGAATAAAATGCATGTAACAAAACATGTCATTATTTTCACGAAATTCATGGTCTTACGCTACGATTCAGCAGCATTTTATACCGTGTTCTGATAGCTCGTATTTTTGATGTTAATGATTGCTCATTGCATCACAGTATGTGCAACTTTATCTTGTTTCTTATGTCCACTAATCCTAATATAATCTGTTTGCACTCTATCAAAACGTGATATTCTATGCCAAGAGTAAGAATCGAACCGATGAGCTCCGGTCTACCAAAGATATTTCGTAGGTAACAAGGCTATAGGGCAAATGACAATAGAACGGCATGAAGTTTGACTCCATGAAATTAAATGAAAAATTACCCATAAATAGATTGTTAATTATCAAATTAAAGCTGGCTGTTTGATTAAGTAATGCTAATCTCGAGTAATTTCGTTGACTACCTAAAAACCAACCTACTAGTTTTTACGATATATATATATATATATATATATATATATATATATAATGGGAACTGACGAAAAATGGGTGCGCTCTCTGTGTTCATTGCAATTGCATCATACCAGGCATCATGTAGGTACGTTATTCGGTCAAGATATATTACTTGTACTTATTCACATTTTGTTCATCGTAGGCTTAGAACGGTATTCAGAAAAATTCTGTTTATCGTCTCAATATGATTAGATCGGAATGGTCAGGTTTGGTGTCAACCACGTTACCTATGAGATCCTCCATTAATGTCCTAAAAGGACAAAATATATTAAGTGAAAATGCAAGAAAGTGTTAACTTGCAACATACGTCCTGTTTTGTATCCGTTACGTGCATAATTCTATTTAAGTGTTGTTGCATTGGCACCAGGCTCGTTTTCAAGCCGATGTAATACATAAACACACATATTATATGTATATATAATATATAATATTAAATGTATGTATAAACCTAACAGGACGAACAAATTAGGCACGTACTGTCACATGAGTCATGATAAATATGCCAACGGGAATAAGCCTGTTTTCTTACTGGGCCAGAAACAATCAACACGGCAAATAGGTTAGAACCGATTTGAGAGAGATGATACGTCTTCTTCGGAAAAAATTATCTTCTCTGTAGAATAAACGGATATTAGGTGTAACCAAACCACTTTCAATCTAATAAAATTTAAGTAGCTATCTCTTTAAGTGTCCCACTAGAACAAACACATCCACTGTGTAAAAATACGAGATATTATTAGCGGGCAAAATTCAACAAAAGCATCAGTAATCTTGTACAGGGAATTAACCAAAGCATCTGGCAACAATAATCGCATTCCAACTAACTCATAAATGCATTAGGAAATTAACTTTTTTGGCTGACTTTTAAGAAAATGATTTCAAGGAGAAACCAAATATTTCTTAGAGGAAATATGCAGCTAAATAAAATCCAGTTATCTAAGTTGAAGTGCTTCCGTGTATGTGCAACAAATAACTTCTAGTGACTTCGAGGACTCCAATATCAATTGATTGGATGGTGAAAAAGTCAGGATGAGACCGTTATGCATGATCTTTAGTTGAGTTCGAGTAATTCGAATATGGGACCCCAGGGACTGAGAAGAGACAAACAATTTTCCTTGAAAGACCAGTTTAAACCACCTCTCACCCAATCCCCTACTCAGAGATGATACGCAAGTTGGCATTTTTCCTGGTGTCAATGCTGCTGCGGTTGATATTGACATTGTTATTCCTACCGTTGTTTACTATTAGGACTATGCTGTTCTTGTGTGGCTACCGGAGAAGTAATCAACCGGCAAGAATCAATGAATGACCGTAATCGAAACTCATAGTTACAGGACTGAAAAAACGTCAGTTCGTTCAGCGGCCACAAAATTACCGTGTGAAGGAATACAAATGGGCAAACTTACAAGCTAACCGATTTATTAGCTCATGACTAGTGATCACTTTTGGAAAATCATCTGGAACACGAAAGTGAGGAGTACATAGCGACAGTAAACTTTCCTATGTTCAGATCACCTTAGTGGTTTACGATCCCGTTCAGTCAGTAAATACGTGCAAAGGCTTGGCATTTAGAAAAAATGCTGAGAACGAAGAAAAATTAGTCGGTATGTTGTCAGTAAAAGGCTTCACCTACTTGCGATCATTAGTTTTATGTCAACTGAACGATGTGAAACAAATATGACTGAGATGATGAACGTGAAAGAAGCATTCACTCATGGGGAACCACAAACGTTCGAACTTAAGCGAAAGTGACTCTTAAAGTGACTCTTAAAGACATTTCCCATCTTGTTTATTACTTTGCTCTCCTGTATGCTTGCATATGTTGTGGAAAAACGTAGTTTCCTTCGGGGTAAACCAGCTGCGCTGCTTGTCTAGCTAGTGGATGATCTACTTAGTCAATCTAATGACAGGAACCAGGTTAGCTATCGCGCTTCGCGCCTGCACAATCCCTCGTTCCCTTGCGCGGTTTGTGTTCGAAGACTGCGACTTACAAGGACACTGACCCGATAATTGTCCCGATCAGAGGGTCAACGACACCATCAGTGGGCTTCTCAACACCCACATGAAAGTTCAATCCTCCACTAAATTTAGTGTCAAATAGGGTCTTGAATCGACCAGGAAGATTCACACATAATTGCCGTGGGTAGTCTCTATGTAATGCGTCAACTAAATCCAGTTGTACTGAACTACACCTACCGATCAAATGGCTTAGGAGGAAATTATTATCAGGTGAACAGGACGACCAATCTGTGCAAAACTAAACAATTGTTTCCATACAAGACAATTTCAGATCTTATACATTTAGTTTTTTGCGGTAATACTCAAGGGATAACCTCGTTCCTCATTCTAAGGATTGACACAGACATTCTTGAGAATCTTGGATGTAAAAACCATGAAAGCAGAGGCTGGATAAAACAAAAAACAAATGGGTAAAGGGAAACTTTAGCACAAGGTGTTGCATGTTTGCGATAAATCGTCTGTTCACAAATAAAAGTGGGTCCATTTTACAAACGGTTTAAATTTGTTAAGTTATATTTGAACAAATCACGAAAATCCCTAGAAATATTGCTGTTTATACCTTATAGTAAGACGGATGATGGTGAGACTCAGGTTGTGTAACAGTAAACAGTATATTGGGAATGTCATCAAGGGTCTGGGTTTCGTGAACGTTATGAACCTTGACGTCGAACGTTGCAAGTAAACGCATATATATATATATATATATATATATATATATATATATATAAAGTGACTTGTTTCAGAACTTCATAACCAGTAAACATTGAAAAATTCATCTCAAACAAGTAAGGCGTCAGAATTAGAAGTCTAATTCAAATTCGAGCAGTATGACAATCCACTGGTTCTGACTGTTCTCGGGATGGTGACACAGAAGTTTTGAGATATAACACAAAAGGGATGAAATGAAGTTGAAAGCACAAACGTAAGAATAGAGAAGAAGGGTGGTAACCCTATTTTCAACTGCTGTGACATGGGCAGCTATCACGCTTTGTAGGATATAAAAATAACCGGAATGAACTGCTAGCCTCCGTCGTATAGTCAAATTGTCTTAGTGAATTTCCAAGATAAGGTTTAGGATACGGTTATTTCCTGGGCTGTTTTTCACCACGAATCAGTGACCTGACAGTGGCTGCATCGAAAAGAAGCTAAATAAGCAAGCCAATAAAATAGTGTTGAGTCAGGCTTTCTTCAATCCATCTGGCCAATTCGACTTCAATCTTATTACATCACAGTGCTTTGTGTACATTTTCTCCGCGCTGAGAGTTTACATCCTGAGTACTCTTCATCAACCAACTACAACCATACATCAGGAGCCCGACAAGAATCAAATTGATGTCGACATAATCAGTGACCCTCGGTAGTCCTCCCACGCACAGAATGGCGTTAAAACTTATCAATTACCTTTCCACTTTTGCAGCTTAGGAAATTTGGCGCAAAGCGGACTTTTACTGATTCCTCTAAGCATCATTTCCCCACACATCCTAATCCACTCAGCTCTTTTAAGTCAATAAACAGGCCCATACTTTAAACCGTGATTTGCCGCACTCGTTCAGTGCTTCATCAGTTTCTCATGCAATCGACGCAACGAGGCCGTTGGAAAACATGAAATTCGAATTATCTGCAGCACCGTCAATGTTTTCGGTTGTGTTTCACTAGCATCTCATCAACAGCCATCAGCACAATCCGAATTAGCATTCAATCACCCTCCACGTGATGTGTGTCGACTCAGCAGTAGTCCCTTTAGTCGCATTCTATTTGTTACTAAAGGTGATGCAGCGAAAAATAACCCGGTAAACTTGGGTGGTTAGTACACTGTCCACCCCGTATCTTCTCCTTCCCTGTTCTTATTGTGAAACACCACGTAATAGCCAAGGCCCAATTTGCTGTACAAATTTGGGCCGAAACTCAATTTTTCCCTCTGAACTACAAAAAAAAACAAAGCCAAAGCATTGGTTTTTAGATTTTAAACTATTATTTCATTGTTCGGTTGACTTTAAAATCGACCGGCTCAAATCAACGCGATCTAATCGAAAAAACGAATTACTAGAAACATGTATGAACGTTGAAATTTATATATGATCACATGTAAATCATGGAATAATAGTACAAATGAAGCAAGATGTTACAGGACAGTTAAGTGAAGCTGGACTCAGATTTTAGATGAGCAACAAAACCTCTTAGAACGGAATTGAAAAATCGGTTGGATTTGGCTGGTCTCACCATGAAAGTAACCTTGACTCGTAAAACAACGCTAATCGGTACCTGACGGGACCCTCAAATGACAAGACAGTAGACCAGAACAAACACTTTTAATCATCCGTAATCTGATGGGTGTGGATCATAGACGCTGTCACAAATTCAGTGAACTCGCTACCCCACTGGGTATCAGTAATGTCCACGCCAGACGCTGAATGAGTGCACGTGGTCTGGTGTCATGAGAGGCAAATTTTTGCTTCAAAAGAGTATCAGTGTAATGTTGATGGTTGCCGTAGCATGCTACTGGATATAGTTGAGATTTTATTAACTACTGACAACGCTTTATCCCAGAAAACTTCTGCGAGGATCATCTAGTTGTCTATTACCGCAAGTAATTTCGGATAAAGCTAAGATCACCTGAATTCGTCAAGAAAATTCGCTTGAACGTCCGGGACTACAAGTTCCCCTCTTCCCAGATACTGCTCACTCATACTTTTCCCAATTTGACAGACCATCTGGGGTTTTCATGACGATCTTGTTGTCAACTTGAAGCTTTGTATCTTTTTCTATATCCGAAATATAACTCCAAATCTGTGCCGTCTCGAGATTTTTACATACTGCTTACGCCAAATCATATATGAGCTATCCAACCTGCATCAAACTGCAACCGCCAATACAAAATGAGTTACTCTATGAGTAAACAAAGTTAGGACTCAAGATGTTCTAAGCAAAACACTTCACTTAAAGGAGTCGTTGTCTCCGAAATGGCAATACACGGTCCGTTAAAAAACGAAAATTCTAGGAAATGAAGGTTTAGTATCGACCGTATATACTTTGATTTCGTTAATATGGTTCAACAACGCAGAACTAAAGCGGAATCAGCGGCCTTATCTTGGCTTTTGATGAAAATAATGTTTATGGTGTGCACTTCGGTAAAGGTTCTATGGTGACGCCAATTAAAGCTCTGCAAAATCAGTGACCGGTAGAAGATACGATTACTCTTATTGAGAATACTGCCGCTTTCACGAACGCCTGAAGTTCGTCAGTTCGGACTTTGTGCACAAAGATATAAAGTTACGAAACGAACACAAATCCTAAAATTGTTCAGAGATGAAAACTAGCACAAGGTTGACAAAAGCATTATTATAGTAAACGGAACGCACTAGCTATCGCAAAGGGTATCCGGGATCCAGGTCCAAAGCCGTCAGAACGATCCAAGTAGAAAACGCTTTTAAACTGTTTATTTTCCGTTCTGTTATACTCTCACCTTGACGTTTAGTTATAATAATCCACCTTTTGCCACCTAGATTAAATGGAACAAGAATACTGTTAACGTTAAAAAATAAATGGCTGGGCTAAACTCTGAGAGAGCATCTGAAATGTTTCGCGAACCGTGGGGTCGGGAAAGAACATTTAGAAGACTTCGGTTGTATTAAGTTGGAAGCAAATTCTGTTTTGCGTTTGCTAGCAACTTCCTAACCAAACTAAAATTGCGTTCATTCAGTATTCACTTAGTTTTTGTTATAAGCGTATATGCAAGCCTAGAAATGGTCACATTTTGTACCACCCAAACTGCAAGTAAAATTGCATATTCGGATGTTTGAAAAGTCCCACGAAGCAGTTTAAAAATAAATACTGGTGGCAAACAAGCAAACTTTAATGGATTCATATTCATGGTAGTACGTAAGCTTAAAATCGCAGTGATTGTCAGCGACTGCAATTTTTCAACGGTTTACGTTCTTATGCAACGTTACGTATTAGTGGGAGCACGAATAACTGAATCAAATACCCAGGGTGAACAAATCTGGCATGCATCTTACTCAATGGATTGCCATTCTAAGCACATCTCAGACAAAACGTTTTTCAGAAGTGGCGAAACGCCAACCATTCTCCTGTTGGATATATGGCGGAAATAATCAAACGGCTAAAATCGAAAGGATCCTGTTAGTTGTAGCTATTATTAAGAGCTCAAGTGTGTTGCATCGACATGCCACAGATCGCAAACCTGAATGGTCCCTTAAAATCAGGACAAGAAATTTATTTGCACGGTCTGCCAAACACGATTCAATCTGCTTAAAATTGACCGGACAATAGAATCCCGGATTTTTACTTTCGGTTCCGGTCTGAAACGTCATGGGAGCAGATTGCAGTTTTGATATTTCGGTAAACCTATCTGATTAAACTGGGATTTTTTGTGTAACAACCATGCTCTTCATTTGAAAGCTCAATGGTACTAGTCAACGGTTAGACGTATTCTGATTGACAAACACATTCAATAATCTGATATGCGTATACTTCATCGGTTACACTTAGAATAAGTGCCGTAGAAAGACCTTCATTAATTCCTGTCTACACCAGAAGACATCATGATGAGCACTGAAAACAAATAACAGGAATTAGTCTGCCTTCTCCGTGCCGTCCGGTGGAAACTGACTGGTTCACAGGATAAAAAACAATCCCCTTTGATATTCGAGTGAGTACGTTTTCTAGCATATCTCTTCAGGATTTGAAGGTATTATTGCCGTTTTTAGTACTTCCGAAATGATGCGGAATAATGATGTCCTAATGCACCCCAAGTGCTGACGTTCAACTCTAATCAGAGGTATGTCCGGGTAACCTATTCGGGGCCGTTTCGCAGAATTCTACATTCTATTTGAACAATCAAATGTCATTGACAGTACAATAAACCATTCACAATAGACTTTGTCCTCAAAAATATTATTGTTACCTACCACCGATTTGTGATCACCTTAGAAAGCTATCGTATGCATATAATCGAATGTCTGTTAAACAGTTTTGCTTATACTTTCTCATACAGTATTGAGACTCGGGTCATAGTTTTTCAATGAATGAGGTCAGTAACATCTTACCCAAATATACACCGGAAGTATCCGATCGATCTCTAATAACCTGTATACTAAAGCTGCGCACACAGAAAGATGCGCGTTGCTGCTTAATAGTCTAACAGTCGTTTGTGTATTTTAATTTTTGAAAAAATACAGATCAAGTGACTTTTGGAGTTGCATACCGCACTCGGAGTAGACGCATTTGTGAACAGAAAAGGACGCACACGTTTCTCAAAAAAGGTGCTGCATTCTTTGGCAAGAAGAACGTGGAATTACAGACGAAGAACACTGAGCTCCATAACTGAGTGTTTGCTCTCGCTTTTCGTCCAGGGACCGGTTATAGGAACCTTGCTTACCTTATATAGAAACCCCTTTAGAAATTTGTTCTCATGTAAGATTTGGTCTCCACTGGTATGTTGGCTTCAACAGAACATCAAGGAAAACATGGCGAATTTGGTCAGCCTACATGAACGTCGAAAGGACTACTGAAAATCCCCAGGATATATTTATGACTTTTTGAGCGGATACACCGACAGCCGGGAGATTCAAGGTTAACAAAGGATCCCTTTTTATTCAAGACATTTTCGGCATAATTTACTCACATGTTTTACCAATAGATCATACAGCAACTGTTGCCTCTTCTCCGGAATAAATGAAAAACACTATTACTGTCGCTTGCCCTCCGCAGGACAAACAAACAACTTAGCTGAAGTTGCTTGGGGTGTACCTGTGCAGTCAACGATTTTCACTGTTATCAACGAATGCACATTCAATAGGTTATCTAATCTGTATACCACAGGACTCCGGATCTACTCGGGATTCGACAGAAAAAAAACTTATCTATGCTAACATGTTACCAGGTTACTTTCGAATATTGCATAAGAACATCAAAAGAAGAGAGTGCCTACATTCTGTTCCTATTCGTTGTAGGTTTAAGTTGGAGTAGTTGAATGAATGAAACTTTAGTTGCCAATCCAAAAGTACTTGGTCAGAAAAAATTGAGATCTGCCGGAATGTGCAAATAACATAAGGGAGTAGGAATTTCATAATCCCCATGGTTAATATAGTGTTTTTTTTCCCAAAAGAAATCGTGACTATGTTTATTTCAGCCTCATTTTACTACAATCAAAGTCATGCCGTAGGGAGCAATCCCAGGGTACCTATTTAACAACTTGAAAATTTCACTTTCCAGAAATTTTCCCACGAGGAGAAATAACGATCAGTATCAACGTGAGGGTTGAGCTTAAGGTCATATGAACGTACATTGCTGAACTGTTGTTTCCGAGGCAAGGCGGTAAGCAGCTAGCAAATAGCTTTTTGGATGTGCCAACAAAGAGGACAACAGTCAGATGGCAAGTACTAAATAAAGTTTGACATTTTGTTTTGAACTGTGCCCAATGCCATGAAGTACAAAGAACCACCAACCTTATTGGGTTCCATGGTAGAAAGTCAGGGGGAGCACAAGTTGGAGATCGAAAAATCCACCAAATCAAATTACAGCGACGATATTGCGTCAATAATAACTGAAAATGTTTTCCGTAAATACCGGGTCATAATTCAGTAGATCGATATGCGGAATAAATTATATTCCTTTCCGTAAATAACTACGAGTAAACATTACATGTATTAGCTTTCATTTGATTTTCAGCTTGTACTAGCCACGTAAAAAAATTAGACGGTGTTTTGACCAACGAATTAAAAATTACACGGGTTTTAATTTGACGGCTGTTTTCCTGAACAAAGCTTTGTGCACCAAAGATCGCAAAGTGAGTTACACAGAAGATTGCTCATCGTACTTTATTAAATCAAAGATAAAAGCACAGTGTTTGCCTGAGCTGGCGATTTGATCTGTTACCAAGCATACATGCTCGTGGCAATAGAGTCAGATTAAAGACCTGGTAATAAGTACGGCATGTGTTAACTGCAGGAAAAATCCTTTTTGACAGATTTGCTTCCTGAGTACAATACAACGCTTCAAGGCTCACTCAAGATTTCCCATCTTTTGATCAAATAAGCAATCACCTATTTTTGGTTTTCAAATGAATATATGGGATCACAGTGACATGCGAAGAATCAGTCGTACTTTCTCAACTGATCTGCTCTGATAATAATAAGCAAGAAAAATTATTTTCATGACAAAAAAGGAGTAGGAACAGATTACATCAAGTCTGAATTAAGAATCTAAACTCAGATGCATGACAATTAGCAGCACTGTCAAACCCTGCGGTGATAAATTAGTTTCAGGGATCTCAACAATGTAGACTAACCACTGCAAGTCCACTAGGGCAGATTACCACAGTATTTTCCAAGCCCTAGACCATGAAAAATTGACGAGGGTCATGTGGTCTACTCGCTCCTCGTAGCTGGGCCGTTTTACTTGGAAGCTAAATACAATGAAGAAGGTTATAGAATAAGCCAAAGAGGAGCTTGCAAGCTAATTATCGCTAAGTCTCAACCTCTAAGAGTGGATAGTTTTGTTTAATATCAATATTCGCTTGTCTATTTCTGATAGTTAGCCAACTCTGCAAAGGTTTTCAGTCAATGAGTCGCAATCCAAGAACATATTGCAAACTGAGCATGAAAGAACAGTGTAAAATCACAAAATTTCCGAACAAATAAACCATTTGTGAACATGGTTACAAGCTATTCTTGAGGATCTATTGAAGTGCGAGGGATGACGTACCTGTTGTAGCAACATCATAGTTAATGCGGCAGTGTTTGCCTTATTTGCGGCTACGGACGAATTCTTCGTGGACGACATAGCGGACGCGGACGAAGGAGAGGCTGAATTGGCTGCAGCAGCTGCCGCTACCGCGGCTGCCACAGCAACGGCAGCAGCCGCAGCTGCGGTGGTCGGATCAGAGGAGTTTGGACCACCACAATGAGGAATGGTGGAGCCAGAAGGAAGGGTTGCATTGGATATGGGAGCACCGGGTAACGATGGATGCATTGACGTGACATGTGCCAAGTCCAGTGGAAAATCACTCAAATAACCCCCAAGAGTGTTTGGAACAAACGGTTGAAGAGAGGCGTGTATATTGGCTGCTGATTGCAATATACAAGTATTGCTGTTGTGACTGTTGTTATTCCCACTATTACTACCATTCACCGAAGTTGGAGAGTTGGCAAGTTTAACCGTAATTGGCTCCGTAGCACCAGGCGGAATGATTCCATTTAGTTTTTTTATTGCTTGCTCCGCCTCTGTACGCTGATCGAACCGGATGAAACCAACACCCCTTGACAAACCTACAGTTGAATTTGAAAAATAGTAGCGGAGTTATAATCGCGATAATCAGTATTAACTTCTGGTCAGCTTAATAGTTATGTGGAACAGTTTCTCGTTGTCAGAGTTCCCAAATAGGGGTTAGTCTGCAAAGAATGGGCTCGTGCTTTCAGAAGAAAAAGTTAAATGGATGTGAGAAAATGAATCAAAAATTCATGAGAGTGAGCGTTTACCTGAAAGCGTTAAATTACACGCGTGTAACGACGTGACAGTGCGTAGCATGTTGCGTGAAACAGTCAGTTGCATTAATAAAACTACTTACTATAAGATGAAGGACCAAAATATGGCTGCGTGATGTGGACAATGACAACTGTAAACTCGTAGTACTGTGGGAACTTACCGCCGGCAGCTTTTGTCATCATACCCGGATAACAATTTTTCTTTTTACAATAAATGACTAGTAAGAACAAATAATATATGTAACTGATTACTCGAATTCGCTATACCATTGGGTCCGCGAATAATTGGCGAATTAAATATTATAATACAGATGAGTACCATCTCTGCCGCTAGTTTATCTACCCCCTTTGCAGACCGTGGACTTATTTCACTTAGGTAAAACATGAAACTAAATTTTTGATCAGTATTACCGCGAGGTTGGACTACTCTTCTTAGCGGGGCCAACATTCCCAAGAGGTTGTCTTTAGTCAAACGTGTTAATACTCGATGGGACACTGGAAAGTATGCAGCAGAGTTAATTAATTATGAATGGACCAATATGAAATAATGAAATAAATAGCATATTTGTGTAAGGAAATAATATCCTAATAAAACTGAAGCAACATTATCGCTTTTGTGATTTATTCAAGCGCTATAATAGACTCTAAAATGCCTGGGGCGTCGTTTAACATCTGCCCCTTTCCTCTGTTAACAATCAATATTTTTATTTCAAGTGAATTAGATGATCACCACCAGTCACAAAAGCTACGTGTTAGATTATCTGAAACAAGCAGTCCTCTTCCTGTCAACTAGTAAAATAATATAGACTAAACCACCTTGCGTTAGGTTGAGTCAGCTACTTTGGAAAGTAATGATTTGCGAGCAACTTCAATAATGCATTTTACAAACTCATTCAGTATTTATCTGTTTATTTGGAGCCGGGCCAATCTTGGAGGTAGTGCGCTTTTTGGCCAATAAAAGTGCTAAACAAAATCCCAGTTTACAGAACAAACTATATTATTGATTCAAACAAAAGGACTTCTTCCTGGGAACAGAAATAAAATTGAATTCCTACACGAAGACAGTCTGCATAGAATAACTTCATGTCGCAGAGGGTTCTATGTGCCAGAGTGACCAAGACAGGATTCCAGATGTAACGGATACAAAGTGTCAGACAAAAAGCTTTGTGCAACCCCAACCGATACTGTTTTGTAGCCAGTGCATAGACCCAAGATAAAGCAATTTAAGACTATGCCGATGTAGACGTTAAATTAGATGATCATTTGTGCGAAGAGAAACGAGGACGATTTTTGCTAGATCTCAAAAGAGTGAGCAACAAAGTGGTGTGTTAGGTATTATCACAATAGTAACAAGCAATGCAGTTTAGTAATTTGACGTAGCTTATTCATAAGATGTGGCCTACGGCGATTCGGGCACGCAAAACATGATGCTTCCAGAGATTCATTTTAGCGTCAGTGCACTTCACATGGTTTATTTGTGTGGGCGAGTAGAATTAGTGACGGCAGTGCTTGCAATAAACGGGGACTGAGAATTAGAAATAACGGAATTATTTATTTATTTAATGCACAACTCAACATGAAGAAGCCATGGAAGCATACTACAGCTGTTTAATTCGCGTTAGGAACCATCAGTAGTGCATATCCACCGCGCCCGAATCGGGACACCAGTCCCGGACGAAACGACCGAGTCGAACGCTTTAGCAGTTAAACTACCGTAAGAGGATTCGACGGATTGTTGAACGTCACTACATGATGATGTTACACTCATCCGTTCCTGATTCGAACAGTAACGGCCCGCTGGCACATAGCGGTCGACCCTACTGCAGTCAGCCTAAGTACGAAAGCTTGGAACATGACCCTCAAAGCTTAGTGTGTTAGGAGTATGAATAAAATGTACCTGACATTTAGCGCTGTTGTTGTTGTTGTTGACAAGAGCTGAGATCTAATCAAAAGCAGCACATCTAACTGAATTACGGGTATCATTGTGTGGTTTAAAGGTTTAGTGCACAAAGAAGAACACTGCATCAAGTACATAGCGTTTGGATCTGTATGTAAATGTGCACAAATCTTTGGCTTCTAACAGTAAGTTTAAGGTGAAATATCTTCAGGCCTGCAACTAGTTTCAGCGCCAAAGAAACTCTTTGAATAACGCGTGAACATATAAGCCTTTAAAGATCTAAATTACGATGAATGGATGACAACAGTCAGGAATAAAATATAATTCTGGTAGTTTGGTAATAACGAAAAACTTTCGTATGCATAAACATCCAGAAATTATTCTTTATGATTGGCAGACCCGTCCAGTGATGTTTATTCTAATTACATAAAATCAGTCCCAAGTGAGATCAGTTCAAATCCAAATGAAGCAAGTTGTCATTACATAAGGGGCCCAATTAAATAAAAGAGAAATTTTACATTGAAAAGCCCAAAAAATGAACTCTAAAGCAAGATGCTTTGCTGACCACAGAAAGGCCTGACTTATTGCTAACTGCGTACGACAATTGGAAAGTGCAAATGCTGTCGGCCAAGTTAACTGTATAGTCACGTGACCCCAGGTCTGACCAAACGTGACAGTCAATTAGGCTCAGTCAAATTTCGGATCTTGGAGTTTAATTCCTCTGTGCCGTGTGGCTGCTCCGATGGGAAACAAAAAGGTTCTAAATCGAGGGCAACAAGTAAGAAATTATTTATTTTCATTACGAAATTTAGAGTACAAGACATTTGCACGGTCTTTTAGACAGAATGAGATAGGAAGCTAAAACAGGTATAAGACGATATTTTTCACGGAGCAAAATTGTTGTCAAAAACGTATCTTTTATTGACGGTAATTATACCATGCGATCCTTATCAGAACGTAGTTTGGGTCTGAGATTCAATAGTCTGTGGTGACTAACGACAAAGTGCTTCACTGGTCTGGCATAGTTAGACTGTCAACAATCTGTGAAAATATCATCTATCGCAGGGTTAAAATGCACAAGGGAAAACCAATTTTGAAATAGTTTTAAATAACATTCGCTAGATTTTACTTCTGATTGCTTCCAGTATCCCTCGTGAAAATTTGATTTTCATCCAGTCGAGTAGTTTGGTATCACTGGTGTGCACTAAAGAAATGTTTCCCTCAAGCTTGATCACTCATTTTTCAGCACTGATTGCGCAGGGACAGGTAGAGAAACGTGGACATACTTATTTTCTAAATGCATCATGCGAACTGAATTGCATACCTAACCTCATCACGCTTACAGTTTCCGCGCACGTTGCGCGGCTACTCAAATAAAACACACGGACAAACGGATACGTTTTCAAGCGGGCAATTAATAAATCAATACGCAAACCGATTAAAATCTGTCACCTCAATTTCATATGTTTATGGAAAGCTAATATCAGGACGGAAATTATGGGGGTGTAAATCATTGCTAACTGTGATTACGATTGCCAAAAGCGCGGGCTTCAAGACTTTCGTTGTATTCCCGTACTCCTTTTGCATCAAACTGCGCCAAAATATCATTTTGAGAATACTTCGTCTGACGACAAAAAGTCAGATTTTCAAGCGGTCCAGGACTTTGTGCAAACGCTGGTAACATATGAGTTGCTTAAAGTTAGACACAGCACAACCAACTAGAAGGACACAATTGTTGTAAATTGCGGGCCAGGCGAAAATTTATAAGTATCATTCAAGAAATCTATCTCTAACTATTTGCCACGAGAACATACGCACTGAAATTGCCTTAATTTGTTGGAAGGTATTTCGAAAGGTGCGAATTCGTTCCCAACGTTCAGCGGTGTCATCAGGACGATTGCATTGGCCGACGTTAGAAATAAACAAAAACAATCTCGGTATTTTGTAATCTTATGCATCACTTAAGAACCCGCATTTTCTCGTGTGTTAAGGACAGAATACCAAGTTGTGTAATACATGTCAGATTACGGAAAGCATTAAACGCTTTTCCTTCAATACAACATGATGCATAATTTGGACTATAATATAAACATCTTAATGACAAAACATTTCTAGTAATTAAATCGGTAACTAATACTGCAACTCTACTAAATGCTATTTACAACACAATCGAGGCGATGCCATTTATATTGGCTTGAACGGCAAACCGCACAGAGAGGGACACGGAAACATGAATTATGATCACATGAATTTAAAAACTGCTGAAACTGCAATGGTTCTGCTAAAAAGGTACGGGCCATCTTATACATTTCAAAATACAATGATATATATGCACATGTTATTACTGCTATACATATATTATCACAGAGCAATATCGGGCAAATGAAGAGCTAATACTACTGGTATCAAAGTAGCGAATTACAATTTAGCAGAAACTAATATTTGGTTTAGCGTCACGCTAGTCTGATGCATATGCTGCTTTGGAGGAAACTATTAAATTCATTAGAGTTGGGACGTACATAGTGATATGGAGGATTTCTGGAAGTCTTTTTTTATAAATGGGATTATCAAACAAGTATCGGGGATTCAATCTGTGTCCTTTGACTGACTGCGCCACCATTCTGTCATCGTCATTTCGTTGTTTTCTTGCGGGGTTTTTGGTTCCATTATGGTCTCCGTTCAACGCTACAGTCGTTGTGAATTATTGTTGTTTAGAAACCTCATTGTATATCAGCACGGACTGGGATCACGCATTGTTGTGCCATAAAGATCATATCCAGCTAAAAGAGGCATTCGGACTGGCTGGCAGACAGCCCTTAACTGCACTTTTCCGGCCGAGAATTTCATGCAGGCGTTGTGAAGTACCAACATCCTCCCTCGCAGTTCAATCACCCGTCCACGTTCACACGTGTGCCATTTGCATACAAGAATCTTGGCTGAACCCGGACATTGTTGATTCACTCGCGCCGATACACAGCTTCAGACTCAATCGGCAGGACAGAATTTCGGACAAGAAGAAGACTGGAGTCAGTGTGGCAGCATATATAAACTCCTGGTCTGGCAAGTCCGAATTTGGTCATAACTACTCGCTAAACGGAATTGACTGTCTCGTGGCACAGTGTCGTCTTAGGTTTTCTCGGCACACTAATACACCCATAACAAACTTATATACTGCGTCCCATAGCTTGCAACACAATACCACATCTTTTTTCGACTTTTGGAGGATTATTTGCATATTATTGTAAGTGATTTTAATCATGCACCTACCTTACCAGTGACTGTGTTTGATATGACTGACCTCTGTGTTTCTCCCACCAGAGACGGTTCCATTTTAAATAGTTATTACCAATCACCCTGATTTATTTTCCCTGAAATTGCGTGCTCCTATTTCAAGTAGTGAACATTGTCTGCTTCTGTTAAGGCCCAATATGCACTCTAGGTCAGCATTCCATTCCTTAAGGCGAACAAAGCAAATTCGAGTTCGCCTCCGTAACTTTTCACACAACAGCCTTATTCCTCTTCAGAAATCCCTTTCACTCGCATCTGCCTGCTTCTCTTTTGAAACCCTGCTCAATGACAATGACAAACTTTTCACAGAGACGACCAAAGCAATCTCTGATATCTACTGTCATTAAGAAACACTATTCGTTTCAAACGGCCGCATCCTCACCCAGAAACTGAAATCTCTAAGAAGACGCAATGAGCACTTCTTCAAATTCCGCGGTATGTTTCCAACCTATTAAAAGCTAAAATCAAACACATCGACACTACATTCATCAGCCAACTCTTGAGTGTTAATAGCCGAGTTCTATGAAAAGGCATTCGATCATTGTGTGGGACGTAGAAACATGCGACGTCGGCAGCATCAATCGTGCTCTCATCCATCCTTTCACAAGTTTTTCTAGAGAAGGGATGCTCGACTTTCCCCGCATCACTAAAATTACCACAGGGGTTGCTCCTGACAGTCTGTCCCCAGCTCTCTTAAGGCATGGTGCTGTGGCTCTGACGGATGCATTTACTTCTCTAATTAACTCGTCAATAATCTCGTCTTCTATCCCTGACTGTTGGAGACCTGTCACTATTATTCCCTATTATTCCAACAACCTATAGTGTTTGCGATTTCTCTGCACGATCTGGTTTAAATCTTAACACATCTAAATGTTTCCAATGTCTGTTCTCTCTCCCTCGATCGTCCTACCCATTTGGAACCTCTTTCATCAACTTAAAAACATTTACAAGGGTTGATTCTGTGAAATATCTAGGGGTAGCTATTGAAAAAATCTGAAGTGGACTTCTCACATTCCTACCTGTGTAAAGAATTTCTGATGATTGTCACCTTAAAGAAGAAAGCTTCGGTGATATGAGGTGAAACGAAACACCACCTCTCGATTTGCATACCAACATATTTTTCTATTCCTTCTTCATTGTTCTCATGTCATTTTTCTAGGTTTACGTTAAAATTCTTCGCCGGGGGCAATCAATTACTAACCGTGTGCCCTTCATACCACTAACTGAATTGTCCCTCAGTCTGTGATCAGCACTTATCAGCATGTGAGAAATTCGCTAACAAAATTCTAACAGATCCCCTTTATCCTCTACACAACGAACTTTGAACATGCCGCTCTCATATTTCAACGCGATCTACTTTTCGTTCCATACCTTGTAGAACTAATATCTATAGGAACTGCAGTGTCCCATATTTAGCACGAATTTTGACAAACCGCGACCGTGTTTCAGCCGAATTCCTGAGCAGCTTATCATGTACTCAGATCACTCCTCGATAAGTTTTTTCACATTTTTACAAGGTGGTCAGTATAACCATTTTCTTATTTTTTCTTTCCATTTTTTAACCAAAAGGCCAAATTTTTGCACGTAAAAGTTTATACAATACAATACAATTATTTCATGGTTTCTATACGCAAAACATTGACCGAACTCCAGTCTCTAATTTAGATGTATCACATCCATTTCTTGCCACAATGAACAGCATAACGTTAGTTTGAAAACCCAGCAATATACACTGTCAACAAACCAGCCCCAGAAATACACTAGTGATCCTTTGCTTCCCACTTATTATAAACGTACATTTAGTTGTTTATTCGTTATTTACGGTCTGCTGCACCGGTTCAGCTGCGGGCGTTTAAGAGTTACAATGAAATCGCCTCTCCTTTTTAGCCGTCGTTCAGGGAAACCAGTAGCCCTATTTGTGTTTCCTGTTTCCATTGAGAATCGAGCTGCGTAACACTGGCTGTTTAGTTATTGCAAGATGTCCTGAATCTGTTTCGATCTCATTATTGTCATAATTTATCGTCTGCATGTGTAACAGAGATGGATGGCGTATCGTGGAGTGTGGCCAAAGAATTCGATTCAGTCGAGTCTAACAGTCGGTCAGCTGTAAGCGAAGTACGGTGGACCACAGACAAGTCACCGTTCTGCAAGTGCAGTATAAGGTAAAAAGTGAAGGTAAAAATAAAGCACAGTCAAATGCGAGATCTGATATCAGTTGCGGTTGTAAAACAAGTGTTCCGTAGTAGTGGAGCCGATCAAGACGGTGTGAAAAATTTTATGGTGATGGTCATTTGATTTCCGTCTAGTACACAATCTGCGGAATCCCGGAAAATTTAAGCGAATCAATTATGCGGCTTACTTTGACTTAATGGTAAATTTTTAGTACCGTAATGATATATCTGGATAGTGTATTGGTTAATCAGATTGTATAATCAACGACTGGGTATACCGAGTTTGTGAAGGATTAGAAATCCGGGAAATCTTTCGATATATCTTTTGAGTTGTTTAAGTAAACTGTGAAAACTATCAAACTCTTACCCTCGTCTTGGAAGGTGTTGTTTCATCTGGAACTTATTTCATCTAATGTGGTTTTAACCTTCTTCCGCTGAACCCCGACAAAAAGGCACGTTTTTTAAACGTTCGTAAAATTCTAAGTAGTGGTTTAACCAAATACGAAAGACTGTAGTATTGCCTTCGTCACTATGTGTATCATGAATCAAATTGTTTGATGTAATTTTGGTAAAACCAGGATACGCCAATGGCTCACACACGCGATCCGAAAACCTCTGCCCTGAGGCCCTGTATACCAGAGATTTCCGAAAAATGGGTCACACTGATAAAGGTTAAATTGTCAAAACATATTGATCACTTCAAATGTCCTCAACATCACTGGCGTAGATAGTAAAACAGGCTCAATGCTCACTTTTGCAATCCAAAATAGCCAACAACCAGCAACCAATAAAGAAGAACAAGGAAAGAAACATTCCGTTTAACATTCAGCCAATTCAGAATATTATCCTATTATCACATGAAAGCAAAACAAGTTGTGATATATGAAAATTGTAGTAACAGAAGCGTTAGTAAGTTAAAAACAATGTCAACTTGGTTGCATTAAAGAACAATTAACTGTTAATGACAATATTTCACACGACGCATTGAATTCACGAAACAATATTAACCCAAATGTGCATTAGTGAACTAAGAACGTGACATGATCTAACACCAGTATTTTTTATACGTAGCTCAATTGTTGTATCAACTGACGAAATTCTGCTAGCAAACTCTGGGAGGTATACCAGTTGCTACCAAACTATCTCAGTTTGAGTTTCGCAATGGTTGATCTGAATAAGGGCGAAACCAGATGTACGCTGTCCTGAGTATTCGCATACATACAAACCGGAAGACACAAATGAGAAACGAAAGGGAGATGTATATAGGTTTAGACTTGAGCAAGCCAAACGGAATGGGGTGTTACAGTCAAAATATCAAAAAAGAGCGAAAGAGACCACCAAAGTTGTTTAACTGTACACCAAGAAAAGATTGAGAAATCAAGTTAGCACAATCTAATTAGATTTCGTTTATTCCCAATACACTTTGCGACTTTTTGATGATTCTGATTCTGCATGCTCCCTGGTTTTCCTGTTTGCCACTGATTAGATATCCCATATCTGCGTGATTCATCAATTCGTATATCAAAAGAAGAACAAAGCACAAAAAGGCGAACTATTGGGTCTGAACTATTTTGTTTCAAAATTCACGGAGGCAAATTTGAGCATCATCTGTAAAGTCATTTGCAGCTATGCTCATGAAAGTTATTACCGTAAACAAAAGTCTTGAAAGTCAAAATCAAAGAGAAGAAACATGAAACGTTAATGCGAGTTAATGTTAAGTGAGAAATGCCAACACAATCTGCAGGCAACTACTTCAATCACAAACTGTAACTTTAATTAGCATACTCCAAACAACATAGCGGAATCTTGTATACCATGAACGCGTATACTCGGGGGACGTGAGCGATGCATAAGAGATGATAATTTAGGGATTAAGTATGTGATTCAAAGCAGTTCTAACGACATTCAAAGCAAAACTGAACCGTTATGATTTGATCACCGAACATGAAAATAAATAAATAATGGATGGGTGCTACACCTCCATGTAACCACGTGAAAATGAAATTTTCGGAACTGTCACATAGTCTGACTGCAGGTAAATCGGGGTAGCATGATGGCATGTTTATCAATGAGTTGATTCATCGTATTATAAATGGGTGGAATCCGCAACAGCTGATCATTTGAAATTATTGGTTGCCGCTGATTATGTCGATTTAATGAGATGTCCTGACAACCGTACAATCGAATCACCGAAGTCGGGAAAAAGTAAAACGTCTAGTTCTAAACTCTACCATCATTAAAAACCTGAAGGAAACCACTAGGCATCAAACATAAATTCCTAGAGTTGGAACTTATTTGTGGACCTCCGCAAATCCGCGTATCCTGATAAACAGTGAGGAGAGGTAACAAGGAGAGAAGAGTAAATCTGCCGCAATACAGCAAGATACAATGGCTTGGTTTTTGCAAAGGTCCGGATGCAGAACGACCTGCCAAGCACACACATGCACGGCTGCGTTTAACGCGAAGGACAGCAGCCTGGTCGCGGTGGCCTAGGTGTGCAGTACTTGGCCATGCTCAGCATTAGTTTAGACCTGTTCACTGCAGAAATCTATTAAGTAAATTTACGGCAAAAACAAATACTATGCGGACGGTCTTTAGAATAACTTATTATTATTATTATTATTATTATTATTATTATTAGTCGCCGCCTTGATGTGACCTGTCTACTTTATTGGTGGGATTATTTAAGTGTTGTTATCATTGATGCGCTGCAATTATGATGGGAATGAAAAATAAGAGAATATCTATGAGTGAAAGAAACAGTTGCAGTGCGCAATGCTCTATTAAGATTATTCCCCATGTTATCGAATTTTTCAATGATTTTTTTGGAATTTCTCCAGATACATCTTCCTCACACTAAGCAAAACAAGGGAGATCAATCAGTTCTCAAGGAGAAAATTACTAGCTTCTTCCCGCGATGCGTCTCTTTGAACAGCGAAATCACGATTCCAGTTGAGAAGTAGTGTATAATTCATTTCCACTAGAAAAATCCCGCCGATAGCATTTTCGATTGTGCACAAAGCAAATTGTTATCTATGAGTAAAGTTAGACTGTTTTTCCCCACGACAAATTGTATTTTTCACAATCACTGATCCACTGACATTCGGCTAAGATTTCAGTTCACGGTGCGTGAATATGAATCAAGTGCACAAAACGATGAAGTACTACTGTTGGTAAATCAACACTGGCATTTTGCTCGTCGTCAGTAAACAGGGGTGCCACTAAATCTGACATACACGAATTCTATGAATGACCTCTAACTTCGCCGAAAGCATCCACGGTGAAGTAGAAAGATTGAAACCAGCCTAATTAACCAAACTTTTCAAATCGAGTTTACGGATTCTAACATTACAGAAACAAATCTCAAAGGAAGCTCAAGACTGATTTCGCAGTCACTGCCTTTCAAGTTTGATTATTCCCACACTTACACATTCTGATATTCGTTTTGGCAGTATATCCTTATTCGAATCACTAAAAGCTGGTGCCACAGTCAAAATCGAAAAAGTGCAGGGGAAGGTGTTAACTACAGATATCCGATAAGCGGCAATGATCGCAAAACCGACCATGTGTTGCTGTGAGAATTTTGCCTTTTCATCCACGTACGTACAGCACTACCTACGAAAAATATCTAGAGGTTTTTCCACTAGCCATGGGGAGACTTTCCATAAATCAACGCTGTACTCCATAAATGGACTTACCGTCCATGCTTATATCTAGTGATTAAAATGAAACGAAATTATTCTGGTACCACCAGCATGAATGCCTGCTATAATTTATGCTTAGATGATTCAACCTTTGGAGACTTGGGGCAATTCTGTAGCTTCATTTTCAGATTTATGAAGATGAAGTCGGGGAAAACCTACTTCTTCTCAAAGAAGCAATCGAAAAACGATCCATTTGGACAAATAACGTATGAATATGACGCTTTCTGGAAACTTGGGTTATTTTTTATGACATGCACCAGACATGAGTTTAGTGTAAGAGGCATGCTCCATAACCGCTAGGACAAACTACACGAAGGAGGGAACTGCAAGCGTGATTCTGAAACTGGAGTAAAACTAAGACGCACATATCGAAAAAAACCTTTACTTGCGATTCGAGATTCTAGGCCTTGATATTGGAATTTTGATTTCCAAGCTCATTTGAATGCTTGTTAATCACTACGTTTCACTAGCTGTCAGTCTACAAAAATTATGTGTATCTGGAAGGATTTCTGTCGTCTCAGTAGTCGTCGGATGTACAATATACGTAAAATATTGACAGAAGAAGCTGGCGGTTTCGACAATGAGGAAAGTTTGGGACATTTGGCAAAGTATAAAGTTCCAGATAGAATAAAATCGAAACAAATCCAAATAACGTGTGCACCAGTAATGTAACCGTATCCGCATTTATTACATTCATATTGCAGAGCCGTGCTGTGGTTCATAAAGTCTCCCCACTAAATCCGGTGAAAAACGCCTACTTACAAATTATACCTCCATCAGACTGTTAATACAGTTTTGAAAAGAGGCTTTCTGTAGCTTGAGATAACCAGTGATCTATTATGAGAAGCTGGTAGCTCTGGTCTTGAAACCTTACGCTTAAGTCGAAAACTAAATAACTGTACAGTAAACAGTAAGAACCACCGTTAGATCCGCAATTTTTTACATCTCAAATGAAGGTATCAATTGCGTCAGTGCTCTTAGAGCGGATCCCAGTTATTTGGCCTATGCATGCCATACGAATCTAATGGCCAGTTAGCGTTCTGAGGGATAGCTATGTTATGAGCAGCTTGCTTGTCGTTTCGACATATGCCCGAACAGACTGCTGGACTGACAAGCAGAGGAACAACTTTTTCGTCAAGGTCACTCTCTCGTACGCAGCAGCAAAAATGTTTTTGTCATAGCTGGTGGTTTTGACGCCACATTTAGGAGAGTTAGTGCAAAAGGCTTTGTACCCCACTCTTTTAGGGTACGGGTTACGAGGATAGGTGTTTTCCGATTTCGTGTAAACAATCAGTAATCCATGTCTGATACCAACCTCGTAAGGCAACATTGGGCTCTAAATGTTCAGGCAGTCTGAGTCATACTAATCGTATCATAGCAAGCTAACGTGGTGCACTTTTGTAAAAAGTGCAAATCCTACTGTCCCACATAAGTAGACTCGAATTATGCATCAATCCTACTACCATTTTCGCTGAAGGTCAATGACCATCGAATCAAACCGCAATCCGAATTCCCTCCACGAAGATTATCTGACCCAGATCTGTGCACCGTTAATGCACGCAAACAAAGAACTTCGTCGAAACGTATTGAGATCAAATTAAACAAGCGGTGCATCTGGAAGTAGATTTCGACTGCGATTTTGGATGTGATGTGCATCAAAGATATTAGATGCCCTCAGAGTCGCTAAGTTCACTGGAACAAATGCACCGGCCATGAAACTGTCAGCAAATGAATGAGATGCGAAAGTACCCACAACGCCAAATAACGTTTTATGAAGGGTGGGCGAAGATGGCCGAGGGGATGGAAGCAGCAGCTGCTTCAGGTAACAGTCAAAAACTGTTTCAACTCAGACAACACCGGCGGGTGACGAAGATCGGATAGTAAAAGAGTATAAAATAGAACTCGAATGCCCATTCATTGCAGACAGTCAATTGGCTGAATAATCCAACGAGTGGTTCGAATGGCCGTACGCCAATAAAGATACTTCGACGTCAGCAGCTGCAAATATCCGACCCCACAAAGAAACTGCCAACAGCGTCGAACATTGGACTACTGAATTTCGGATTAAGCAGGCGACCGTTTGTGCTTGTTCGCATGTGCGAAACATGCACAACATTCAATAGACAGATTGGCATGAGCTACGGCTCCATTTGCCGTGCATTGTACAACTTCAAAGTGCGAAGTGCTACAGAACTGGACAACGGCTATTCCGAAATTCATACTCTACTGAGAGCAATTAACAATTGCTGGCCATCTCTTTTAATAACTCAGAATGGAAGCACGGCATTAAAGGTGAGCAAACGTATACACAAGGTTTGAGAGCCGTTGGATTGAAGCACCTGTTGCGACGACCTGATATTTTGCTGCAGTTGATTGGTCGTGTCTATTGTGCCGGGGCGTGTTCAATCTCGTTGTATTGTCGCGAGACGTGTGGTTTGTTTGACGAGTATGTTCGTCGCTTGGATGTTTTTGCTCAACGATGTTTGTGTAGAATCACTTGGAATTGACGGAGTGACCACATGAGTCTTGCGAAAGTTAGAGACCGAGCATTAGTTGTGGATTGATAGAATGCCCTTTCAAATTGGGTGGGGATTAACAGCCGCTATTGTTCCGGGCACATACTGCGCGCAACAAACACATGTCTACCATAGTGTCCGGTTTTCCATTCCTCCTTCTGAGTGGAACAAGCCACATGGAGGTCAACAGATGATGTATCGAAGGGGTTGAAAACTTACAACTAAATTAAGTAAACAAAGTGCCTCAGGACTTTCTGGTTGGGGTCCAGTAGATCCTCCATCTAGTGTCATTGAAGAATGTGGCAACAAACTGTGCGCAGTAGGGATTGTGTTCCCACTTAATGTTGAACCAGAATGATTGAAAATGTGCATTTGCACAGTGAAACTGGGTTCTTCGTGTGTTGGTTACTACGATGACAGTTTATTTCTCGGTCTCCATATTCACTTCGCACATTCCTTTCTACAGCAATGTGTAAAACGGTGAGAAAGAGAGCAGTTAAAAGTATCTGTCCTAATTTTTATCGCCGAACGGTTATGATGATCAGACATTCAAATAAGTTGGTTAGGTTTAAAAACCAGACATGAACGTTCTTGCAAAGTATGATTTAAACCACTCATTTATATTACTGTTAAAATAAATCCTCCATTTTCGAAGAGGAAAAGAATTTAAGCATTTAGACAACTGATTAACAACAGCCACAGAGCAAATCTTAATCTCAAAAAATCTGCTGATGAGATCGCTGTACCTAAAATATCCATTCACCATAAGGCCCATTTTTATTGCTTTGCAATAAAAAGGTGTAAAAATGAAAGGAACCAAAACATGATGAGCTACGGAAAGGAAAAATAGGAGATAACTGTACGAAGAAAATCGAAGAAAATTCACCTTTGATTTGCAGTGAGATTTAGTAAGAATGGGAAACTAAATACTCGAGGGTCGAACAAAATTATTGAGTGGATCTAGATGTTCAAACTCAGCATATCAATATTTCAGCCAATAGACCAGGTTCCGTAATTACTTGATAAACGGAATATACACGTACAAATACACAATACAAAAGTAGAAACGTACTATGAAACCCATCGACGCTATGGACTACTACTTCTATATGAGCATTTCATTTAGGAGCGCCCCTCACACAGGAAAGACTGACCTTGGAAATCTAATTATGAACTTCGACCAGATCCGGAAGAAAACTACTCACAGTTCTAGAACTCCGGAACTAATTCAGTAAGAGATGACCCGTGATGCTATAACTGATATTAGACAATGACCTAATTCGAGATCGCTCACTAACGGGTGCATAACGACGTTGGCTTGTGCTATTGTGACCGAAATTGAATAGTTAGTTCCAAAGTTGTTCGTTTTCATTCAGTTTACTAATTGGAACTCACATTTCTCAGTCGCTTCTTTAGACCACACAAGAAGAGAAGAAAAGGAGCAATCACTTCACTAATTAAGGAAGAAAGCTCTTTCAAGGTGAGAACTCGTATTTCCAGGCTTAACTATGAGTAATCGGTTAAGTGAATATCAAGACGTATTTAAACAACTATTTACACCAATGTCATTATTTTCGATACGGATGGATTATGTTTGTGTATTGCCACCTACACGAGATGCTACACCATGTCAGTTAATTATCACACAAGCACATGACCTTCGAAAATAAGGTGTGTCAATCGGGAAAAAAGGCATGTTAAAACAAACAGTTATGCTTTTCAAAAAAATTCAAGATTTTTTATTCCTTTACTCCAGCCTTTACTAGTAGCTAGTCGAGTGCAATAAGACCTCTCCCCACTGATTTTCTAAAGTGACAACGGGATAAATTTACTCGTAATGATCCGTCAGACAGTGTGAATGGAAAAGATGATGCAGAAAGAGTGAGTTACCGTTGTTTTTTGCTCGATAACGAAATATTATACGTTAAGTAATGCATTGAATAAAAGAAATATGCCATCTACACAGCAATGTAAGAAATAAGCGGTACTTATGACGAAAAGGAGCACGATAAGATGTTGATACACCATTTTGAATTACTTGCCACCGTCGCTACCAAAGCTGGATAAGAACAATAGATTAGAGTTTGTCATCGACAAGACAAACGTTCCCAGCTCGAGTGAAAAGCGTAAAGTTAGTCACTGTTCTCCGAGAACTTTGCATCCAGCCAGAAACAGATGTTGCGACGATGCCGTCTACTAATATACACATGAACTAGTTGATTCACACCCGCAACTTTAACATTATGTTCAGCGGTCCTCAAAATCGATGAGGTCCCTAATGATTAGGAAACAACAAATTTCGTCAAATCAGATCCAGACGGTATTCTAGCGATATTCACATAGGACCAGAGGGTGAATCAAGACGTCATCAGCAGTTGGAATGAGGTCAGTGGTAAACACAGTTAATGCTACTGATATACGATAATCTGCCTTCGGTTACTTCAAAACGAACCGGATAGCATCACTTCTAACCGATCACCGAATGCTCTCAGTCAACAAAATCCTTTAACTCCCCGGGTTGAAAGAAAACCCTTAAAAAGTAGCAGTCTTCTGCAGATTAGGCAACGTTTGTTAATTGGCCAGTATGACCGGTCAAGTGGAGTCAAATATTTTGATATAATTTTCTTGGATGGCGTTCTGATGATTGTGGCACTCCGGCTGATAAAAGTGCTTTGAAGCAAGCATAAAATGCTAGCGATCCAATTACGTAGTAAGAACTGCCTCCTTAGGTTAAACAAAAAACTTTTCCCAAGATTCTTATGGAACTCGAGGGCTCCACTATTTTAAAAGCATAAAGTTTAGTTTCGGTGGACTCCATTGACGTAGGAATCACAGCCAACCGTGAACCATAGCACAGTGATAAAGAACGTGCTCCGATAAACTACCACTGGTCTTCATCAAAACTGTCGAAATTAGAAATACCCTAAATCAATAAAAAAAGGTTTTGCATGAAAATTTACGGTATTTTGAAAACTAAGGGAATCAGCAACTAACTTATTCATTTTGATCACGAATCGATTATGCATTCCTAGGTTATGCATCTTATTCAATTAGAATGTTACCACGCTGAAACGTTCCACTCATTGTTTGGGCTTCACGGAATTACTGTAGGTGAACATTCGGGTAGAATGTAAACCGTATAGCGTGATAATTTTCCTCTAAATATAGCTAAAGGAATTAGATTTACTCGCTGTTTTCGGTATTTGCATCTTCTTTGGGAAATTAACGCGTATAAGTTGAATTCTGTGCAGCTGACTCCACGCAATTCACTTACGCTTTTAAATTTTTCATTTCAGCCAAAATGGTGTAAATTGGCCTTATTCTGCGAATTAGAAACTTGATGTGCAGTAGCTTTCTTCATGTAGCACGAATAAAAATCACTTAAGCGCAACAGCTAAATACTACTTGAATTAGGCTCAATATCAGTGTGAAAACAAAACCTGTCAAAATCTGCGTCACTAATGACGGAAAAGCCCGTGAATAAATGGACTTCTATATTGATCCGGTTTATGCACATACCCTGATATGCACTGAATGAAAACTGTCATGATAGAGATCAATAAATAACGTCATAGAAACATGAATATCTCTACGTTGACTCAAATATCCACGATAATTAGAGTGGAACTAGTGAAACTTTAATCTCTACATGGACTTAATCCTTAGATGCACACTTGTCACTATCAGTAGGCAGTAAAGCAGTCTAACGATCCCAAACTCCAAGAACGTAATTTTCTCTACGAAGACAATTCCTACATGCATACTAGTCGCTACAATGATTGTAAGATATTCATTATAAAAAAATTCCTTTTATGAAGGATGAGATATGGCAGGAACATAAATAAGGGTCAAATGCGACCATATCTTCAAATCGGTTTTCTATTTACGTAACACTGAACTGTTTCAAAACGAAGGCGAAGATGTCTCCAGTATTTCGTCTTATAGGTCTTCACTCGATTCCATCTACCGGCAGTTAACGCCCGCTCTCGCTAGTGCTAGTGGAAAACGCTATACTGAACAGATACAAGACATTGGTTCATTAATCAAATTCGTTTAAATTGTTTTTTTATTATTAACACACCGACTGCTCAACTTACCGGCGAGATGTCATCACAACTACTGATGGGCATGTTTCACTTTAAAAGTCATCTGGACCAAAGTCTCCTGCTAGATGCAGAGTGAGGCAGTTTACTTGTAAAGTAACCGCAAATGGCTTTTCGAGTGCACTAGAGGCACTCTGTAAGCGAATGGGCAGCTTCACTAGAATTAAGGCACCACATGCAGCCAGCCTCTACTGGCGACTTAGTATATGACACGGAAAGATTGTCTGACATTCATAATGTCCGCCCTAGAGCTCAGACCACCGATAAATTCTGACAACATGGCTTCTTCTCGAATTAAGTGGAGTTTAGTGAAGCTGCTAAACTCGGGATTTCCTGCCTTCTGATAGACCAAGATTTAAGTTCCATCGTGAACCGCTTCTTGATTCACAAGAGAAATGCGAAAACCTTGATTTCTTTACTGACAACAATTAGTTCGAATGTCGTCATAAGTTGTTCTTTATGATGGTAAATTTCAGTTCTTAACTAGCTTGGCAGGAGCCAAGGGCTAGCAGTTCAAGAACAATCCCGTTCCAATTGAATCGGAATCACATTATATGTACAAGAGTTTTGTGTCTGAGCGCAACTTACAAAAGAGCTTTGATCTACTAAAAAGACATGCGAATTCGCATTTTTTCGGCACAATCGATTGAGCTCAGTCTTGGTTTGTGTAGGTTACCAGACTTCACTGATGCACGTTCGAACGAGATGCGGCTCAGTTACCTTATGAGCAATCCCAGGGACAGTTATTTGAACTTTGGGCAATGGGGACCAGAAAAATCTGCTTCCGCCGGGTTTACTTAGGATAGTATAGGTACGTTCCAAATGAGTTTATCTTAGAGAATATATGCATAATGACCACGGCATTTTGTTCCCCCCGTTAACTCTTCAGCCAGTCATCTGCAGGACCGTTGTGTTAACTAGCTTAGGAATCGCATGGTGTCTCATGCTGGCGACAAGACGTACGACAAAATGAGCAAATAAGTTCGTCATATCATTTTCCGTCTATCCAATCTCTACTGTTCACGACCGTAACATAAGATAAAACGTTCATCTGCATAGTCACTCAACTTTTCAAGTAAACAACTAGCAAAAAAACGAGGGCTCGTCTGAGTTACTGTTGCAATGGAAAATGGGAAATATGCTATTCGTTCTGTTTGCAAAGTGAATAAATTTGACTATCGTTTAGGCAAAATCAAAATCAAGTGTGTGGAATTCGCGGAATAAGACTGAAGATAGGAATGACAGAAACGGTATACTGAACAGATGCGCCAACAAAAAATATGCACCCAAAAAAAAACAAACGGAACATTAATACGTACAATTTTACACAAATACATACACACACGCACATGCTTGTATATCAGTGCACACATAGATACACATTAGCTTCATTGTATTATGTTTGTTAATAAGAATAAGGAATTCTTCGCAATCCTGCCACTACTCAAACGGAAGCAGGCGATTCACATGCGTTTCTGTTTATGACCCAAAATTCCGCATGGCAAAAGCAAAATGCTCTCAACATATCGCAATGCATTGCACAATACTAATATCAAACAAGGAAGTCACCACCAAAACCTGTGGTTCTGCTGCTGGTGAAACCGGCTCTTTTCCTCATTCGTCCTGATAACTGAACTGGTTTTTGGGTCAGTGAAAGAGAAACTGATGAATAGACGGGGAGAGGAAGTTGCTTTAGCCGACGGTAGTTAACAATGATGTTGGAGCTGTCCTACGCGCATCCATTAGTGACTCATTCAACCGTTTAATCATTCATTCGTCCCCACGCAAGCCTGTCACTGCGACCGCATAAACGCATTCACGAGTAGAGCGGGCATGTTGCAGCGAAATTGGGTAAACAAGATCGTTAACTGGAATTGTCGGAGCTAATAGTGTATCGAATCCTGAAGAGCGAGTTTGCGGAGATGGGGGGGATTAGGGTGACTGAACTGAGTTTCACCAAACTTCTCGATGATGGTTTATCGCCATTTAGCGTGGCATACAGAAAATGCGGGCTTGCTCACAGAAGCATGGACGAATAAAAACAATTTCCGGACCATTGCATTATTCACAACGAGTCATAACAATCAACATCCAGATCCTGATTTTGCGAGTAGCGAATTTCGTTGTCAGAAGCGCGCCTAATGTTACGGAAAACTTTGATACCAGTAGCGTCACATCGGTTGCTTAGACCATGCTCTCCCACAATGCGAACTAGTTACATCTCACAAGTGAGAAGCAGACAGAAGTACTTATAGCTAAAAATCTACCGCAAACGACTTTAATTCTGCTGAATACGAAATACAGTGAACTTCATTCTAAGTTTCTATCTTTCTGTCCCTTTTATAATGGGACAACAAGGTCCATTATATCTAGGGAAAGGGTCACGGACAGCAGAGGGCTATCTATTAACATTGGTTGTTTGGGGACTGGAGTATTTCAACCCACAACATAACTTCTTAGACTTCCCAATTTCATCCGTTTGATCAAAGCCAGCCAAATTTCGTCAACAACGTTAGATCAAAAACAAGTAAGAACAAATCAGAATGCTAAGTTGGATGTGAACTTGCGTAACGGTGCCAATGAATACATGTGTTAACCGACTAGCCCGTGGTTTCACAAAGTGAATTTCTCCAGAACTGTGGACTTGTACATGCAAGCAAAGTGATCATCAAATAATTTTATTTAGAACAATGCACATCGTAGTTTTGTTTCACTAAGGAAGAAGGTAGTAAGAAACGTGACGGCGATGATTATCATCATTGTGAGAGTGACAGAAACCAATAAAATATGCATGCCGGAAAACACTGGAAGACTGTTGATGTCACTTTGAACCATGGCAGATCATACCAACATTGATTCGATTGGGGTTTCGAATTAACTTCAGATTTGCACCCCACCTAGTTCGTGAAGTTCACAAATTTTTTTGTAATAGGTTGAGAAAAATAAATCCCTGATTTACTGGACAGTTTGAAACAATCAGTGCAAGAATAAAGTACGCTTGATGCAAATGCCAACATTTTTCAGTCTTACTTAGGTTTTAAGGCCTAATCTCGGCGTTTACTGCGTATTCAGTTTAGCATAGTTTTACAGCTATTGGTGTCGAAACTTGTGCTCTGGTTGTCGTTAATGCCACATAGAATAATGTAGGTAAAAGATGAATGATAGATAAATAACGTAATACGGCACAGCACGATGACTTCTGAATAAATTGCAAGCAACATTCACGTCGACCTAATGGTTTTGTATGCTCCGGTCATAAGCCATTTTGCCTAATGAACTTGACAGACATACAGAGCAGAGCTCGAAAAGCTTACTTCGACGGGTACTAAAACAGATTTAATGATATAGCGTGGAGTCGTAAACGGCACCGTATTCGTGCTGTCATTCTTTCGTTATCTGCTTGATCTGAAACCTTAAGATTTGCAGTAGTGGAAGGAAAACCTACCATCGAGCAAATGAATGTGGAGCGACATGGCTCAAAAGAAAATGCATGATCAACTAGAGAAGAATTGGTGATCCACCAGACACAAACCAGCCAGGTTATCATTTTGACGATTCGTTTCTGGTAGTGAATAACACTAGAAATACATCATTAAGCAAACGTACAAAGGTAATCTCAGATACTACAAGGCACTGTGTACACCGGACAAATGCGAATTTTCCCGCCACCTCCTTGCATACATGATAACGATTTAATGTAAACCGTCCCATATTCTAACAAATATTTCCGTTGCTTATGCATAGATATATTTTCGCGTAGAGACGTAACATCCATGTGCAAACGAGCTGTTTGGAATGTATTTTGCTCGACAAGGACAATAAATGGTGAAGAGTGTAGAAACTGGGCTAGATTGAACTGACTCATTTTCCCTTCTCCTTGACGATGATATTTCATCGTCGCACTCATTGAAGAAGCTGATTAAGTAGTACGTCGTTTTCAACTGAAAGATGAAGTGAACTTGTGGCGATTACATCAGATTTACCAACTAACCGAATTGCTATTGTGCTGTGATTGCAGTGTCAAATTTGATATTAAAAGCAAGAATTTATCTTACTTTGGCCAAGAACTGTGAGGTAGTGTCAACGATGAATTCCTGGTCAAATGTGATGTAGTTGGTATAGAAAAACTGGTAAGTTGTACACCGAAATCTTCGTAATATAAAACGGTATGAGACCGGTATCGGGTAGCTGAACCCAATTGGTGCTGGTGCCGAACGAGGTTTGCTGACTTTGTAAGCTAAAAAAGACACCGATTTGTTTGATGTGGAAATATTGGGTTTCTTATCGCGTTGAATGCAGCGTCACTCTTGTCCTCTAAGTGATTGCTCAGTACCAGGTGCATTTCAAACAATTCAGGAGCCATTATTCAATAAGGAAAAATCAAATTAAAGTTTTCCTATGCCCACATCGGAGCTGAGAGACGAACAATCTTTTCGTCAGAATTAAGGTGCCCTACATCAGCACAATTCAGCATTATAAAATCCACCAAATTTTATAGGTTTCCATTGAAAATAACATTAGAAAATATTGAAATTTTTCGATGTGTTATGAAATCAAGCAGAGAAAAGTTACAGTACACATTTCAATTTTCCTAGCAGGAATGTACCATTTGAAAAGAGCATCTTTTCTTTGTCCACCATATGCCTTCACTGTACGTCAGTGTGCCCAGGTTGAACAAAATTCTTTCTTGATTCTCGTACCGAATCCCCCATGTATCATCTATTTGAAGTTTCAACATTCCTTAATCTCGAAATCAGTTTATAAGGTTCATTGATTTTGTTTTTACCAGGCAGTACGAAATCGGATCAAAATGATTAACCGACCCGTAGATTAAGTAAGTCGGTACTTTTAAAATATGCACTAGATTCGTTTGATTGCAACTAGCAGACTTGATCCGTTGGGTTACAACAAAATGAACAGGTTTTGAACCATATGTCTACTATGACCGAGATGTTCAAAGTAAGCGTAAAGATGCTGTTACTGACAGATGGCGATTTTGGGCAGTTTTTGCGTCCGGGAAGCTTGGGGGTTATTGTTCCGCAAGATTCCGCCAAAGTGCTTATGTTGATTGTTGCGCGGATTTGACGTCCCCTACCACTATTTTACCAGCTTTTGTGATGCATGGAAAATTACTCAGTAGAGATAGGGACGATGATGACCCCCATGGGATTTCTTGTATCTTTCGCCGCGATCGCGGTAAGCAATTCTGCCAAAACATGAAGGATCAACTTTGCTCGGTCGATTGCTAATAAAACCCCACACGGAATACAAAATGTTAGGACCAAAAGCCCTGTGCCAGTGGCCATGAAACGTGGATCTTGGAACACAAATGCAGTGAATTTCTCATTTTACAACTCTTCCATTCTTCTCATGGAGAGTTAACTGACAGATGAAAGCCAAACAGCAACCTAAACACTTCGTTCACCTTTATCGATTGAGACCAACCAACGAGATAACTGCATGCTTGGTTGACTTTTCTCAGCGCAGAAATTTCGAATGCTCACCGAGCACACTAATATTCATATTATTTGTTCCATGAAAACGCTTGCTTTGCTTTCGAATAAAATCGCAAAGAAAATCTTGTGATATCGACAAACGTACTAATTACGTCTTATGCCCATCGTAATTTTTTCAACAGAACTTTGAGTTTGGTCTTTTCTAATCCTTCTTCGCCTCCTGTCCTAAAAGTAGAAAGCAAAAATAATCCATGTTATCAGATATTTCACCTAGCAAACAATTGAACGAAAGATTTAAAAGCAATGCCTATCATAGGTCAACCTTTTGCTGGCTCAATATTTCGCTCTGATTACCTTGAAAGGGGATTCTCATCAAAAGAGCTTGGAGACTCTGGTGTTCACCGAGGAACATTTAATACAATCGATGTTGCTGCAAAACCAGTATTCGGAAATTAGCTTCAGAAAACAAAAGAGGAACCCAAGAACAGTTGGATTTTTGCTGAATCAAACAACCGGAAATCATAATCTACTAGAATGAAAAACGTAACAGCAAGGCAGGGATTAATATAGATAACCAAATTAATTAGTCTAATCAAAATGTTTTCAGATTTTACTAACCGTCAATTCACTTATGATCGAAGTAACCCATATTAGCAAAACAGATCGCTACTTGACTCGATGAGTTCCAAGCACACCCAAACGGTTGCCAAAATCAATAACTCGAACCCTCGCTACGCAAAATCGGTTTCGTCGACTGGAACTTGACCAATCGGATTAGAACACGAAGTCAATGCGAAATCGAAAGTAGCTCACTTAGGCTATTCTATCACATCCAGGAAATTTCGAAGTACGATACTTATTCTTGACCATAAGCGGCTCACCTTCATAAGCATAAAAATTGTGAAATCTTAGAGGCGACAAAGACAGCTAGTTAATTTCTGATTATGTATAGACTGGAAAATTTCACCTTATTTGAAAGACAGAACGAAAAGCGAGTATCGTGCTATTCTTCGCTCTCAGGCCTGATGAACTGGGTCAAATGGGCCGAATGAGACAACAAAGTTGGTGAATTACTACGGCAACTGAGAGTAGGCGTTTGATATATAAACGATGAGACTTTCAGCTTGGAGCAAATCAAGCACACGCGTGAACGCCATCTTCACGTTTGTACCGCAGATTTGCATTTTAGCCAACCTTTGTTAACTGATTTTCCGGTGGATTATGCATCAAACAAGGAGTGGGAGGATCGATTTAGGTTAAAGGCTTGAAATAAAAGGACAAGCGCTATCTGGTTAAATCTCCCCACACAAACGTAAACGATCACGTCTTTTAACAACAAGAACAGCTCCAGTGGTTAATCTATAATTCGGACAAAACATTAATGGTGTTTTTTTATTTACCACTGCACTTGTTGTCACACATGTATTTATCATTGTTGTTATTCTTCTACTATAACACATGTTGTTGCAATATTCACAGTGGCTGCAGCTAATAGCGTTCTTATCAAGGCTAACGGTTATAGTGGCACCAACTGAAAGTGAAGTTAGTATAATAACTTCACCAGTTTTTTTTTCTTTTCGGATCTTTTACTGCGTTACTAGCATACCTAGGTAGAGAAAGCAGATAAATTTATGAATTATGAATGGATATTTGGTCAATATTAAAGCAGATTTGCCGATCTGTGTACTCTATATAGCAGTGTAGTTTGGTTAACTCGAACCAATTTACTCAAATCCGACCAATTTAATTGTAGAAGCAAACACACTATTACGAAGTAGGGGGAAGACAAGAAAAATCAAGCCTCAATCAAAACAATAAAAGCTTGAAACTTATCAATTCAACAGCAAGCCTCTGTCACCAGAAATTCACCTGAGGGGTTGTAGCGCAACAAATGTGTGAACTGTAGCCTAAAATAGTCTTAATGTGGAAGAAAAATGAATCTATCTCTTCACTGGATGACAATAATATATATTCGATGCCAACAGGATGTTGAAGTAAACCGGGGATTGGGGGTCCTGAATAATGGACGAAGAATTAAATGACGGGACTGATCGGTACACGGACCTCTACATCGAGCTCTCGGAATTTAGGCCACAGTTGACCACAATGCGCGATAAAGACGCGTATGTTGCAGTTTTAATTACCAGTTCGCAGTTTACGTACTGAACGACGTTCTGTTTGAATGGTGTCGGTTTAGGTATTCGTAATTCATGCGATCCGAGTTAAAGTTTTATTTCAGATTAGAGTTCCATGTTAACCGATATGCTTCCAGGTTGTCAACAGAACGATCACATATAAGCAGCGGAAATGTCAATGACGTGATAGGTTTTCTTTCGTAAATGCCATCAACAGTCTGTTGATGGTACTGTGATCCGGAAACTGTGGTCTGTTATTAAATGGGTCCATAATTGCTTGTCTCACATGCAGACACTATACGCTAGTTGAGTGGTGGAATACTGTGTGGGCATAGCCTAAATTACCAACATGGTGCATCCCAAAATCAAAAAGTCGAATAAGGTGGTACAAAATAAGGTAGAACAAGTGGGCTAAGTGAGCACCGTGAGGATTACACCGATAACTACTCTTGACACAATTTTAGG
Source organism: Fasciolopsis buskii (assembly GCA_008360955.1). Classification (NCBI taxonomy): domain Eukaryota; kingdom Metazoa; phylum Platyhelminthes; class Trematoda; order Plagiorchiida; family Fasciolidae; genus Fasciolopsis; species Fasciolopsis buskii. Next base: position 257,899 of record LUCM01009895.1, on the reverse strand, counting down.
GACATCAAATGAATATCCCATCCCCGGTTTCAATAACATAGCTTGGTGACTTGTTCTTATTCTTGCTATCGTTAATAGGTAACAAGGAAAACCCAAGTACCGGTCCATAAAAAGACGAGAGGTAAGCAAACAAATTAGTCACCAAAAGGTCTCTCCAACCTTTGTGCTGAAAACTGTGGTGTAAAATTATCATTTCAAAAAGTCGTCCCTATAGGGTTTTGAATATACGCGTGCCACCGATTTTAATGCTATTGCTATATTGTTAATATACTTAAAGTCCTAGTAGTTGCCAGGTGTAAACAAGCATCAACAAATATCACGAACTCATTGCAGGTTTATTTTATTAGATCTATTTGTGTACTGTTATAAAGCCAGTTAAACAGTGGTAACCAGGGTTGTCTAGGTAAAAATGTCTGAACATGAAAAGTGTGATTCAACTGGAGCACGAAAATTTCACAAAACCTTTTGAAGGGATCTTGGGATATATCCTAATCTGAGTGAATTTAATAAGTGATAACAAACACGCCTGTCCAGCAAAATCATATAGTTATGGGTCGAAGATAATTACTTGTTAACTGGGGTATTTTGCGTTAATTGGGTCTAACAATCATTGGTCTACCAAGGACAGAAAAATTTCATTCAGGAAGGATCTAAATTTACATCAAGGTTGACCTTAATTCAAGGTAATTTAAGTGCGCTACGTTAATCGTCTACATTGATACCGTGACGGTAAAGCAATGGGTGTGAAACAGCAAAGTCGTTGGGATCACAACTCAGAAGATAAGGAACTGATTTCAAAACATCGGTCGATTTAAAATTTTGTCTCTGAGCTTTTCTAGCATTTTAAATTAGATAAGGCCATCGCTTACGTCAGAGAAAACGAATAAACTAGGCCAGAAACATGTTTTCTACGAAGGAACCTATTCAAAATGACCGCGAAGTCATTTATATTCACGATAGAAATTTTTTTCTCTAATGTTATACCAGCTTATTACTGATACTTCATGCAACATTGTCCAGAGAGACTTGATTAATATTAAAAAGTTCCAATTTTCATCAGATATGTAATATGAACTAGTCACATAACAAAGCAAGAAACATAAGTTCCCTAGAAATTAGTGGAAAATGCTGGGCGTCTCAATCTAGGGACCCGTTAATTTTGTTGATGAATGAAGGGTATATGGTGGCCCGCAAAACACTTACAAAATGATCATTTCTAGAAGGAAACTGCTCGACAAAGTTACCTTGTTTTCTTATTTCCATCCAAGTTGTTCACTCTCACACGAACAAATTTAGAAAACCCTTACCAACGGATCAAAAATGAATGCACTCTGCACAGAGGGAATTGCCTCGTTCTAAGAAAGTGGTTAAAACAAAAAGCGGTACGGTCTCCAAAAGAAGTTCCTTGTTTTACTCTATGAGAACTAAGTAAACACGTTATCTGCAGCAGAGCGGGTTTTTTATTCTGAAGTAAATTAGGTAAAGGCACAGTTGGGCGAATGATCTGCTTTGTACCATATCGTACCCGGCCTGAGTTTCGATTCTATCCAAAATATGTGGCGTCAGAATTAAAGGATACTGACTTCGAAATTCTGACGTTTTCCGGAGTATGAAGTAAAAGCAGTTTCAACTTGGGGGTGCTGGGCGCCACATCAAAATTACTCGAAATAGTGGCAGGTCCACTGATGCCCACAGTTTATTGATGCTGGAGTCCTAATAAGACATACCAAAATTTCGTGAATTAGTCTCACTTTGTCCTTACTAACAATCTCGTAATGCGCCATTGTTGGGACGCACATACGCAGGCCGAAATAAGATGTCAGCTCAATTTCTAACTTATTTACGCACTAGATAACTCTGTGGCGTGCAGCGTATTATCTAACAGATTCACTAGTTCTCGATGAATAAAAGGAATACAAATCCCAGTATTCACTTCTATATGCCCCGGCCCACTTGGGTGGAAAATGCAAAAATGACGCTTGTCACATGTGTTTTGACAAGACTTGTAAGTATATGTATACACATACACATACATATATGTGTACATCTGTTCCGCTTGGTAAAATATATAATATGAATCCCCACTGATTCTTAATGATAATATGAACACCCGACTCATTATTGAAAACTGTAGAATCTTTGTAGGACTGACGCAACATTCGTCAGTAGTGAATATCACTTGCGTCCCAATTGGGGCGCAAAAGCGAGCTGATAAATAGTAATTTTCAAGGCCAAAACCATCTTATTGATAACCGAAAAGGCGACAGTCCTTCAAGGAGAGACCGACTACCCGGTGGGTGAAGGTCTGTTACTTGCAAAAGTCAGTGTAAGATATGGCGATTATATTGTGTAATACTGATGCATGAAAAGCCATGAGACTGTGACCGGTTAAGTTATCCGCTAATATGCATGACACAATCTTTCGTCTTTGGTTGGCCCCAGATGAAACGTTAAGCGTATGCAGTGCTGACGACTGGTGCAGCAGCATCAGAGTGGTTCTAATTTTTAATAAACATTTTGGCGTAGATAGCAAATTTATTGAATATATATATATGTATATAAAATCTCTCCACAAGTATCCCTTCATGGTTGGCATTGAGCGAATTTCGCGAACATATTCTAATACACTAAGGCACTTGTAGAAAGTGACCGAACAATAAACCAGCGAGGAATAAATTGGCCTTCTACAAAAGCTACAAAACTATCCGCAGTTGATGAAAATAGCCTTTCTTTAGGCGCAAGATGTACGACGCGTATCAGTTGAGAATACTACAAGATTAAACGATTTTTTATAATTTCTCACTTGATATAATATTTACAGTTTGAATGAGGTAGCAATTTAAGTTCAAATATTTTAGTTCGAACTATATTTTGTCTCCCGAAAACGTTGCTTTACACACTGAAAGAAAACGGATAAAGATAAAACATCAATCGACTAATCCAACTGCAAAACTCAAAAGGGATTCTTATACACAGGATTAAACGAATTGTGAAACTTAAATGTGGAATACTGCTACCCTATGAGATACTGTGGTATGTTTTGGGTGATGACAATTATAATAAAAACAGCTGGAACTGGGTTTTGTTTCTAAAATGGCAGGTTTGTGTGTGTTTGATTGGAAGTCGTGTAGCAAATTACATCGTGTGTTTGTTCATTCGAAGGTTCAAACGTCGTTAGTGTGGCATAGAACACTCATTCACGCACATGCAATGTGAGTAAACGTGGAGCAGATTGATGGACGAAGGCATAGCATTAATTTCGACCGACTGACTGACTAAGAGATTTGAGAAGACTAACGATAAAGGCAGAACTAGATTTCTCTGCTTTGTTTGAGCTTTTGCTTGCTAGTGCGTTGTGAATACAATGGCATTCTCGCAACGTAGACAGACCGATTAGATAGAGGATAAGTCACCACAATTTTTGTATCCCGCAGTCACTATGAGTGCAATCTATGTATTTTACCGAACATAATTTACGTGTTAGTAAATATCTACATATTAATACATACATATACACATATTCATGTACATAAATATATGCACACTTGCTACCCAAATGACATCACACTATGGGAAAGGTAGTTCGTATTATCCGTTTCAAAGCACATGATTATGAAAACTGTCTCTGTTATGGTTATTCTATCGCTCGCTATGCCAAATCCAAGAAAGAGTAATAAACTGATACATTCAGCCAAGTAAAAAATATCGGACTAGTGTTTTCTGTTTCCGATATTGGGAAATTCTAAGAACAGAAAAAAATTAGCAGCTTACCTGTATTGCTATCATATAGGATCCGGGAAGTGATAATACGACCACAGGAGTTGAACAACTCCTCTAGCTGTTGTTGGGACATGGAAACGGGCAGACCGGATATGTAAAGATTAGCTCCTTTGATAGATTCCGAGCTGGGACGAGCCAGAGAAACCTGACCGTTTCGTGTCCAGCGAAAGGAATGATCCATCAGTGGAGACGATCCGCGAGTGTACGTGTGGGTTTGGAAGGAAGACAAAGGGAGACAAAAACGCTCAGTAAGCAACACCAAAGTAACTAGAAGTTTGACAGTACATAGTGCGCATCATCTATATAAGCATATTTCAAAGGAAGTATCAACTATCATTCGCACTCATCTTCGAGATTATATATCATGCAGCCAAACCGATGACCAAAGTAACATAAAATGAAGACGCGATATGCGGTCGTTTTACCGCGGCTAAGAATTACTTCTGAGGACCGCTAGAAAATCTCGACCGAGGACCTGAAGCGAGATGGAATGGTTATGAGTTAAAAACCGATCGCCATCGATTATCTGTGCCGATTTCGGAAAGCCTACTTCAAATCCTTATTACATCGGACAACAAAATTGATTAACTTGCATTATGAACTTTGGTTTAAATCCGGTTTTCAGTGCCAGGAAAAATGAAATTGTCAAGGGAACCGATGTGCTCCACTATGGGGTGTCTCAAAAAAAATCGACGTTACCAAATCCCTTGTTTCTTAAATCCATTAAATAACGTCAGCTGTGATTAACTGAACCCAATCATTTAAAATCCTAATCAACCAAATTGCTTTTATCAAATAACAATTTCCTTTCGAAAATCGTTGATAGACGAATCCACCTGTTTCTGCCCAGTTGGAATGTAGGAGCATCTAAACTAGTTGGCTTAGATGATCACACAAACTAAGTGGACAAGAAACGGGCAGAGCCCCTCTGACTGTCAATGCGGAAGCAGTCCCTAGGTGACAAGCAGCTATTTCCGTTTCTTGAAAATTATATTCTACTGTGAACATCTCGGCAGAAGATAACAAAAGCAGGTGTTACCGTTGGAGTTGCTATGACCTACCATAAAATGTGGTTTGAAATTATCATCTCAATAACGCGATTATTATCGCCAAAAGTCAGCTATTTGCTGATTATTGGAGCACTTGGAAATTTTCAATCATTATATTTGCCGTGGAAAATAAAGGAATTCCGATCAACGTCGTTCGGCTGTTTGTTATCAGGGGTAGCAGTAAACGATTAGGCTTGCAACTGGACAACCAAAGTTTCCCGGTTCAAAAAAGGGTACAGTTGTCTACCTTTCACATGTTGCGTTTAAGAATTAACGTTGGGATGACCATTAGGTGATATAATATAAAATTTCTATAAACTTAACCGATGGATTTGGTATTGCAATTCTCGTTGCTTCTCCTTCCTAGTACATATGATTCGGCATCGTAAACAAAATTTGCGGAATCTGGTAAAGTTTATCTGACCAGTTTCTCTTTTTGATATTGCTCGTGAATGCGTTCCGATTGAAAGAAGCTACCGAAGCCAGACCTAAAAACTGCGAACATTAAAAAGGACAGTTCGAAAAACAATCGGACCGTAATTTTGGTGAAGTTGCATTCTATGAACTAAGCAAACCATACCTATGGAAAACCAAACCATTATGGCATCGCAACCAGAAGAAAAAAGATAGCCAATTTTTGCCTTTAGTAACCTAAGTTGGACACTATAATCTACACAAACTAGATATGAATCAAAACGATTCTTTTGTCATTACTCTTGTTTTCACCGAAACTAAATTTGGGCGAACTGCTGGGACCTTTTGAGTGCTCGAGTTTGGTTCAAGCCACCGCCGACCTGGACCAAAAGTGACAACAGACGTATTGACCACGGTTCATTAGATCCATTGCATTCCATTTGCGAATAAGTCGTGATCACATGATGGAAGCAAACTTCATTTAAAATTCTCATGAGAATTGCACAGTCAGCTATTCTTGTTCACGTTCTGAAGGTTCACTGTGTGGGGTGTAGCGTGGACAAACACATGAGTACTACTTTTAGTTTCCTGCTGATAGCTAGTGTTTCATCTAAAAAGATCTCAAGCAATTTTCTCAACTCGAATAATAGTCTTTCCAGGGTGAGTGATAGTTTTTTTAAATATCTTGTATAACAAAAATGACTACTTTGACTGAATATGAAAGTAACGATTGTTCATTTGATTTTCACTACAAGCAGTTGTACTGAATTAACGACTACGTTCAGCGGAAATTTTCCCGTCACATTAAATGTTTTGGGTTTGCCACCACAAAAATGACCCTAACAGATGCATTTAGCGTGGTCAAACCTTTGATTGTTATGCACCCAGGTAAAGACTTCGTTTAAAGTCAGTAGAAGCTGGCAATAAATTTGTGTTCTGGTATTTTCAAATTGCTTTATAACAAAAACAGTTTCCAAAGGAATATCATGCACTGCTAAGAAGAAACCGGTTACATATTACTAAAACGTCTCTGCAAAGACAAGCTCTTAATGAACACGATACCATGTGTGAATTAGAACGAACATTTGTGATATCAAATCATGTGCTCGACTAATTGACTGAGGAAGAAAAACAATCTTTCGAGGACTACGTTCAATCCATTGTGCACAAACAGCTGAACCAGAAGCGCCAAGTGTTGATGAAACGACTGGAAGGATCAAAACCATCGAATGGGTTTCCGCAGAACCCTAGTCGATTTGATCACAATTTGTCAGACTTCGAGTTATACAAGACATTGGTAGAAGGTTTATCCCTAGGGCCCACCATATTTTGTTGTTCAAACAGTCATCGTGCACAAATGGGTTTAGAAGTTGAATTTGAGAACTTTTTTTTCTTAATTGTCGAGTTTAATCCTGTCACGACAAATATAAATGCAAGCGTTTAAGTCAACTTTGGTGAACGATTGCTATCAGTATCATGGAGCTAGACGTACAACGAGTGGGGAGTGAAGCCAAAACATAAAAGATGTTTAAGGGAACAGCAGAAAATGCAGACATCAAGTTATCAGGACCAGATAAGGGTGCAGGCATAGTTCTCCTTAACGAATCTGACCATGTAGGGAAAATAGAAGCCATTCTGAATGACAAGTCGAAGTGTGCAAAAATGCTGAAGGAGAATGATAAAACGCATCAGAGTGAAAAATCATTGCCCAGCATCCTGAGACAGTTGAAGCAAGAGGATACAACAGATTTGACCACAGACGAACAGATTCAACCTAAGGGAACCGCTATTCCTAATACATTGTGATGTAATGGCTTAAGCACTAATCACTGATAACGAGCTTGTTCGCCAAACTTCCTTTCTCAATGTGCTTAGTGGAAATTTTCAAGGAACTGCTTTGATTAACCAAAATCACCCATGAAGTGGGCAAAAAAATGAGACTGATGACTAGAACCATCTATTTTTCACTGATCGGTAATTAAGAGGTGAACGCGAACTTCGACTCTGAATGAGACGCTCAGCAAGTCTTGAGAGAATGAATTTGCTTCAACTGAGTATTCAGGTAGGTCAAATTGCCTTTGTCCGTCAGCCGAGGCCTTAAAGGCTGACTTGAATTCTGATCTGATCGGTCCGCGATATCTGCGAGACCGTTTGTTTGCGGATGCTGGGGGTGTTTGTATCCTTATGTATTTGTGTATGTGATCCGCATATGCGATTCAAGTTGAATTAGCAAACCGGTTAAGTGCGCACACAGACACGAACACCGGAGAGATCACATTGAAAGTCACGGCTGAGACTGCTTGCACTCTAATTTATGCACGCACGCACACATTCGCTAACAGGACAAGCATCATATTAGGCAGTGGTTGTTGGTCTCTGCAACCCATCGAATCAAAAGAGACCAGATATGCAGTTTACTCACCATCGGAAAATCATACATGCGAGCATAAAAGCGTGCGTACATACACACCCATCTGAAACCAACAGAATCATGGGTTCGTATGCTAAATGGGCCAACCAGATCACTGCTATGTATGGATGCTAGGCCACAACAGGGCGACAGAGACGGTATACTGCGTGCGTCGCCGTCCACTGTCTGAAAATGGGGTCAGCCAAAATAGGATAACACCGAAGCTCGGTCGACCGTACTTAAACCTAAGCACAAAAACATACACACGGACACACTGGGTCAGTAGTGGCCGCATAGTCGATGTAACAAAGGGCGTCCTGTTGTCATGCTTGGGACGCAAGGGTGAGGTAACCGGGACCGATTCATGGACATGATTCCCTTCGTGTGACATGGCGTTTGTACAAGTCAACTGAGTCGACCGTTGGGCGCTGCCATCAAAATTTGCCCCAGGGAAGAGAACGTTCTATAAGGCCGATCATACGACGTGATTTAGGAGTGAACTCAAGGGAATCTAAGTTATCATACCGTATAAAAAAGTTACATATTTCACTCCAAGCATCACGAAAAAATACGTGGAAAATAAACGCATCAGTATAAGCGCACATCTGCGAAAGCGCCACCAGTGAATGATCTACACATTGCTGCATGAAGTAGAAGGAAAAAAATAACAACTTATCTAGCGGCAGTATTTCTCCAGGTTGATCAATTTATTTAGCCATAACAAAAATATCGGACGGGATAAAATGCGAGTACTTAACAGCCGAGCTACGAGTTTCCAATATGGAACGACGAACCAGCATATGCTTACAGCGTCTATCCATCTGTCTGTCTCTCAGTTTGGTGTGCATAGATTGGCGCTAGCCCCATGGTCATCTTCAGAAGACAAAGAATGGGAGCGACAAGCTATCGACGTGGTGAGTAAGCCGGAAAGGTCAAAAATGTGATTAGATGAATTAGATGAAGGGAAGTGACTTGGTAGGCAAAACACACAACACACTTTACGAACAAATGACTCACGCGAAGGTTCATTTTGTGAAATCGGTAAGCTCCTACCGAACTAAGGGGGATTTAGCAATCACTAGCAAATGTAACCCACTTCGCAACGAAAAACGTCGAAACGCAGGGAAAATGCTGCAGATGAGAGTCGATTAGTCAGTAGGGAGATTGTTAAAAGAACTGCAATATTCTGACACAGAAATCGCGATCGCATCATAAAAATGCCCAAAACGCTTTATAACGGTCTCGTTTTTCTACACTTCCTGTGGAACGGAGAAACTCTGACTAACAAAATCATCCAACATGGTGAGTGGCTACATTATTATACTGGATAAATACACAATTTGAAACATGGTCGAACTAAATGGACAAATTGTGACTGAGCACTGCAGAATATTATTGACCGCGACTTGAAACAGTTGTAAAGGCCCCCTTTTGTCCACGGCTGCACTATTCAGACAAAATTTCACATGCGGGCAGGTATAATGAACCCCAGTTATTACCAATCGGATTAGCGTTTGAATTGTGAGTAAACTAATCCACGTTCTTGAAGTTCGTGCATTCTCGTGAGAGTTATTATTTAATTTTGAAGAACTCAAGCTGATGCGCACGACGAAAGCAACTCGTAGTTCAAAAGAAACTCTCCCAATGGACGAGAAAAATATAGATGTATGGTAAATTCAGTCGGCTGAGGTGTGTCAGCATTGGAGACGTCGACATAGAAGAGTGCAAACTAGGAGCTTTCAGCAACTAGCGCGATCTGTACAACATTCATTCTGCGGGGTGCTTCCTTAGACGCCTTATGTGACCCAATCACAACTTCAAAAGCGAGAATAATCCACTAGAGGTCGCACGCCACGAAACGTTAAGTTCACTGACGTAGTGGAAAGAATCAGAGAGCGATAAGTGGCTTCATAAAACAAGCAGTGTTCCAACAAGATTCCCAGATCCGTCAAAAAATTCGAATAATGAATAAGGCAGGTGTGACACTGACCACAAAAATTCAATCTTAGCGATAGAGACAAGTATCGTTTGTGACGTGACACTGAAAAGCTTTTGTTGTGGAATCCAAAAGAGAACCAGGGAGTGTTTTTCGTTGGTATTTAAAACTACTTCTCTGGTTACTCTCATAGAGAATGTCCAAATGCGCAACGCACAATGGCTTTGTGTTTGAATAACTGTGCCGATGAGCATGGTAATCCAAACCCGGTGGTTACAAACAGATTTGAACTGGTTGAACGTGATAACACGGTTGCGCAATGTGGACTATATTAAGTGTATGACACCGGTTCAGTTGGTCTTTCCGTTGAATCGCTTAGCCAGCCGAACGTCAGCATCGATCAGTTGCCGGTATTCTGTCTGGTAATCTGAATTCTGGACAAACGTCCTGCCGCGAATAATCGTTCCCATGAGTGATTTGAAAAAAAGCTGAATATCCACAACAATGTGCGGACCAGTACGTTGACTACATTACCACTAAATTTAAGTTGCATGCATTTTTGGGTGTAGGCAACAGGGTTTTAACCTAAATAAACAACTTATCATCAAATGAAGTTTCACTTTTGGTTTATCTCGTTTAACATAATTTATTATTTTAATTATAAAACCATTGAGCAGACTTAACTCATTGTGAAGTGACATCAACCTGGCCCTTGTCGCAGAAAACTACTCCAAGTATGTTGGAAAAGCTGTGTTAGGATATCACAGTTTTTCTTGTAGAACAAAATAACTCCAAGCACGAAGATGTGTTGATGCTGATGTGACCAAAATCTCTGTGCAGAAAATGTCTTCCATAAGGATTACTATCAAAACTCGAAGAAGATCCACAGCCTCCCGCTTACACTATGAGTTGATAAGTACTCGCAGCGATCAGTGTGGGCTAACTCTGATATTGCAAACCGTCCGAATAGGATGGTGAGGACCACTTCACAAAAATGCAAGCGCAAGTTTATTGACGGGAGCAGATGTTGCACGTGGTCAGTCTGTGAGATGACAAAAGGGTATGAAAATCCTAATTAGAGAGTTGGCTCATGTAGATTCAGTCAGGTTGCTGCGTTCGGGTCCGCAAAAACACCAGCATGATGGCTGGAGGCCTTTAGCCTAATGAATCAATGCCCTAGTTAGCAGCAGTCTTGTTTTTCAAATCTTTTCCGTCCTATTTAGTCTATGAAATATTTTACTTTGGACTTGGTCATTCACCACTCCGTATCCTTCATTTCTCCTGTAAGTGTATAGCACTGTAAAATGGCAACCAAAATCAGAGAGCGCTGGTGCAATATTAACGGTTGTAAGAATTCAGCTGAGCTGAACTGATTGTGACGCAGCAAGTTCTCACTGAAATATCATTCCGAATTACCACAAAATTGCGTACATATTTCAGTCAGTGATCCCTAGTCAAAATAGGGGAACTTCCCTATTTTCGTTCAATCTATTGTGAATTAGACTGACCCGAAATCCCCAGTGTCTAAATATCAATATTGTTTGTGTGAGTCAGCAAACGGAGGGAAATACAAGAATTAGGGAAACTGCCAATTTACTTGATGTCACTGGTTCTTTACCCAACTAGTTTCTCTCATTTGTCAGAAACCGCGCAAATCAATCACCCATGCAAAACGCAAATCCTGAATTGGAACGAATGAGACAATTTCAGCCTGGTGCCATGCACAGACAAACACGACTAATAAGAAACAGGGGTAAACAGAACATGGTGTCTATGACAATCACCCGCTGGGCCAGGGCTGCGAATTTCCCTGTCAACTTTCGACGCCTACTGATGCCTGAACCGGTTCCCCATATGAAAATGAAATTAGCTCGACGCACGGCGTTATGATTCTGCAAGATGCCAACCATCACAAAAGCCTGTCCGTATATCAGCTAGATTTTCTTATTTTATGAAATAATGCACAACTGGGGTCCGTTACAGTATGCAATGTTCTAGCTGATTTTTAGAAAATAAATCTGCCTGTGGTACAAAGAACTTAATCCCACAATGCCGAACGGAGGTGTTCGCGCGAAAAAAATTACCTACCGCACGATTGTTTTCCGTTGTCCACTGAAGCATTCCCCCTTTTAGGTTCAGCGTGCGCCTTAGCCGCATACCCACTTTTGTTTCGCTCAGCACGGCTCAGCATGAGTTCACGATACCGGGTATTTCGGAATAATTGAGATGTTCACTGTGTCAAATAATTGTGAGATGGCTAGAGTGCGAAGACAGTGACAACATTTTTTGTCAAATATATTCGGTTGCAATCTATCGATTTTCGACGTGGAGACAGGCGGACAGTTTGTATGAGATTTCGTTACATGTCAAAAGCTGCAAACTGGATAACTCGGCCAGCGTTTTGTCAGAATACGTATCGGGTACCAGGAGTAGTCGGGGATTATTGAGCCCAGAAGCTGTGAAGTGTTTTTTTTAAGATAGTAAGAAAAAAGAAAACTAACGTAACGTTAAAGATGATGTGCGTATGGTTACCGGACTACATCACTTGCGTCCACCCACATATGTTCACTACAAACTTTCACTATTTGCAGATTGAAGCATACAAGATCCACGGAACAACGAGCGTTGTGTGACCACTCAACACACTTGCAGTAAATTACGCAACAATAGTTGCATTGCCGGAAAACGGTGGTACCTAGTTAAAGTCTACAATGATTTCAAGAGATGCAACTGATTACTCATGAATACATCATATTTAAGTCTGGACGCAATCGTTTGTAACATGGTGAATATGTTTGCTTTATCCGTTAGTAATATTGACTTTTTAATAGCCTATTAAAGGTTAGCGTTGGAGATGGTATCAAAAAATTGACTACCTGCAGAACCTATCTTTCAGTCAGATTTGAATTACATGATTACGAAGACAAGTGGGCTAATCGAAATCATCCAGTTTTTATTGACTTAATTTAGATCAAAAGGTGTGGGATACTTATATTTTTGACATATTTTGTTCACCGAAAAACTACTGTTTACATATCTGATTTCTTTTATGTAACATTTTCTGGTACAGGTTTACTTTAAGCGTATGCCAAAGAAATATTGTGAAGTGACAGTGTTTTTACCGTGGTAAAACGTGTCACCAACCAAGTTATCGATTGACCGAAGTTATTCTGGATTTTGATTTCTTGATACTTGCTATGGCCCGTTTATGAAAGTTAGACAATAAAAAATCGCAATCAGTTGGAAATATACTTGAAAGTACAGTGTGAACTGTCAAGGTCCAGCATCTAACTCCATTTGCCCTAATTATTCTTGTTCACGAAATAGAAATGAATGTCTTCCACTACAATAGTTCACAGACGAAAAACGACGGCAGTGATAAAAATAAATCAGTTTCCAGTTTGATGTTCCTCTTCAAAATCCGGTGTTTAATTGTGCACATAAATGGCGAAGTGGGCATTGGCCGACAGCAGTAAACTAACCCAGTTATTCATACCAGAAAATGAACGATTCCCAATTCAAAGTGACAATCACCAATTGTGGCTTATCAGTCTTAATGTGATGCGCATCTTTTCGCAGACATTCATTGATCGCATTCTATACTCGCCTATTTGTTTCCTATAAAACAACTTTTATCTCTAACAATGAAATCAAAATGTCGCCAATATATTCAAGCGCATCTGCTGGGTTGCACACGACGAAGAAAAATGGATAAAAGTCGATCAATAGACTTCACATCGTAACGCGTCCGTTCAACTGAGCGAAACAATGTAAAAGCTAAGTATAAATCTTTCGTGGAGTTGAAAGAATATGATCGATTTTTATTTGTTCCCCCACGATGACCACGGAAGAAAGTTGGCGACAGTTCTGTTGGAACCAAACCAGTCCAGCGTGCATGCCTAAGTGTACTGAAAGAAATGAAACATCAAAACAATTCTATTGGAATATAAAAGAAATGGACATCAAATAAACCGTCATTGAAATGTTCTTACCATTGAGGACGGTCAAAACGTATTGCAGTCAAAGGGAATAACAAACAAAAGATACCTAACGTTTTAAAGAAACTTCTTTTGGATGCATGTTCACGACTGAGTCAGCGAAATTCAAAAGAAAATTCAGATGAAGCATTGTGATTAACACTAAATGATGTATCGGGTAAATAGAAAAAAATTAACTGCTTACACCTGGGAAAGATTGCTGCTGATATTAGCACTTCAGGGTGATAAGCGATAAGGACTTGGGAAATACAAAGCTAAATTAATCGGCGAGGCAAACATATTTCCATAAAGAACCCGGAAACGTTCAGTTACTCCGAGAAAAGTTATTTATGGATATATCAAACCGCTTTGCTTAGCATGAGGCAAGTGGAAACGTTCAATTAAATTCGGGTGAAAAAATGAGCAGTAAAACAAAACAGGAGATAAAATAGGAACCACATTCGAGTAGCTAAAAGTGCGCATGGGCGATAGATCGACTTAGGAATTATACCGTGATACGTCGAAAGTTCTACTACGGTTAGACCAGACTAACCTTCAGAAAGAGTACATATGGTGCCATTCATCAAAATGTTAGGCATAGCACCTCCAACAGAAAATAAATACATTTTCATTGGTTCACGCCTGAGAATTTCGACTAGCCACATCAGTAAGTTTATGAAATCCGGAACTAATCAACTGGAAAGTAAATTTCGTGGTTGATAACTAAAGACCAAAGTGTAAATAAGGCGGTTAAAACAAAACGTTCACTAGGCCATTTTCGCCGTCACTCGTCATCAAATGTTCGTTAAAGTTTTGAAGCCAACTGGCGACGGAAAGTGTGAAAAATTCCCACAAGTTTACCATTAACCCAGAATAAGATAAAAATTGCTTTCGAAATTCCTGAACTTTCCAGTACATCGTCTTGCTGGTGTATACATGTGCCCTGAAATCAAATCAATGGCCCCTTTCCACTAGCCAGTTGAATGCAATAGGTTTTGCATCAATCAAATTAAACGGACAGGTTCAGATATTCCAAAAACGATTTTTTGCTTGGTCTTGTGTATGCAAATACTCGGAGAGTAGGCCTCATCAACGTTTGTTTCAGTGCTGAAAACACCATTAAGGTTATTTTCAGTGCTTTTTGCGACAGAACAGTCGGGCAACCTGCTGACTAGCGTTTATGGCCAGAAAAAGTCGGCTACGATTAGAGGGTTTTGGACTGCAGCGTTGGTATTTCAATGCACCATTGATGGTTAGACCGTGACATTAAACTCGGCCGTTTGTTCCACGTTCGTGCATCCGTGCGGGCATGAGGAAAATCTTTTTCGAAAAGGTGCAAACATCTGTACAGTCCTTAAGTGGTCTTCAATCAGCATTTAGCTGGTCTTGGTGCATCGGGGCTATTTAAGTTCAAATAAATCTCTAATCACCCAAATGACTGGCAAACAGAATGTTAGGGTTCTATAGAAGGAATTGACGTGCGTGGAAAATTCGTTGTTTGCGAAGTGATTCGAATTCCACAGCGAAAACAGCTCATGCTTCAGCATCTTGTGCGCAACACGGGTTTTGGGGAATTCTTTTGTCAGTAAAGGGCCATGTGACTACAAAATTCAGGTAAATAACCTATACCATTTACGCGAGCAATTTTCCGAACCTCCATCCATAAACGTTTACATCAACTGACCGAGTGCATGAGCTATTAAACCATCGGCGGTTTCGGCCGCAGTCACCGACTTTTGCTTTTGGTACAATATAATCTGGAGTCCAAGGAACTAACTGTATTGTTCCTGGAACCCAATTATATGAGGATAATAACGGTGCTAGTAAAGTACCGTCATATGCAGACTACGGAATCAACAGCTCTTCTCGTCCAGTGTCAAATGGAAACATAATGATAAGTGAAAGATGAAGTCACTTAAGATATTTCGATGTCAAAACAAACCTCCTGAGGTAGGAGACTTGAGTTTCCAGATCACAAGTATTTTCTATACGTTTACAAGGCTAGAACGGTATGAAAGGCTAACCCCAAGTGGTACCGTTATATCCGTGAATTAGTGAAAAAGATGTTCAAAATGGATTGAAGCTATCTGCATACGACTGAACGGGGAACGGACAGGCGGCAGATGAATTCGAATTCAAGATATATATATATATATATATATATATATATATATGAATGTTTGAACACATTCCGTTGCTAACTGTTAGGTATTTCATACTACCAGTTCTTTGTGCTCTAATAAACTACACCCGTAAACTAAACGAATCACAAGCTTTCTATTTAAACGCAGAAAGACATCAGAAAATAAAATAAATTACTGATCATTATTTAAGTGAAGTGTTTTGTGACCCGTTTACTTTGGAGACAGTTTAATGACGTGCATGCATGACGAACGTCTGTTTCCGGGATGCTCACTTCAAGCAAGTTGGTCAGATCTTATTTAAGCGGATTCGTCGTTCTATTCCGGCAGCAAAAAAGAAAACAAAAAGCATTTCTTCATATAAATGCACATCGATGCTGACATAGTTGACTTTTTCTTAGATGATAGCCTATTCGTTTAACTCAGTGCAGAATGGTCATCGCAGACAGAATCGCCAGAACGTTTGGAAGAATCCACTAGAATAAATGAGGCGAGATGATGCTTTGTCCTAGAACAAATGCAGTATAAATTTAATATTCAGATCGTATAAAGAGGGTTTTGAGTTTTCAATTACAACTGATAACCGAACTTAGTTACTTAGAAGAATAGTTAGTCCTGCGGATATCAGTAGCAGAGAAGTGCATATTCTATGCATTCAGGAAAATTAACTTATCGATACGTTGTAAATAAATTTGTTTTCGGAGCTAAAAAAAACAATCCCCACATCGTGCAATAGACTAAGGCGTACGTTCAAATAGCGTTCTTTTTATTAAAGTCCATTTGCATCAAGATTTTGATAAAACTGTCTCGAAATTAGCCATCTTGTTGCTCCCTTTCTAATCGAGTATCCTCGATATCTGGTGAAAAGTAAAACCCATGTCTCTCTCACATTCAGCGGGAAGTGCCACCGAGATACAGGGTCAATTCATAAATTTCAAGACAACACAGCGGCAGTAGCGAATATTCGATGCTCCGCTTAGCTAGAATATCCCCTTTCGGGAAGCATTCAACGCCATTGCATCAGCTGTTCATCTTTGTTCCTCCCCATTGAGCGAATGTCGAAATCCCTAAACAGCCCCGACTCATTAAATCTAAGATGCCTTTGAAAAGACCCATGAATAACAAATTTTGCAATTCCATAAATCACGACGACTGATAAATATGTTTGCAGGCGGAAATTGTGATCTGTTGCCCACCTCTGACGTTTGAGTCCAAATCTTTTCATCTATATTGATGATGGCAGACGGTTGGCTACTGTTTCTGGGCTCCTTGCCTAGCCCACTTAAAAAGTAAATGTCGCCAAAATTTTCCTTTGAAGCTACAGGGCATGTCTCGCTCTTGCGCTCCAGTGAGCGCGAATAAACCATGCATGAAAGAAATGGAGCGAACTGGAAATCACAAGAGGACGCGGCAACAACATGAGAAATTTGTCGCAAAATATAATTATTTTCTGTGATCATGGAATATTAAGGTGATACTTGACTGAGGGTGAGGATAAGTCAACCGTTGATTCTTCGGTTATTTTAAAGCGTCAGTTGATTCTCAAGGGGAAATTCACAAACAGTTGAGGAAGAGAGCATGATTTACCATTTTCCACCAGCCCGCTTAAATCAATGACTTAAGAGACGATGGTCGAATCTTCTAAGCAACCGGTGTTTTTGTCAACCGAAATCCATGATTTCGCTGAAATAGTGAGAAACAGGATGTAACCGAATGAACTAACTGACTTCCATTAGTCCACATACAGTACCCAATCGGACCCACTGACACACTCGGCCACTCAACTGCCAATCAACACCTGTTTGCCTCGTGGACTCAATCAACAGCGGAACTTTGTGCGACGGACGGTTGGAAGCTACTGGAAGGCATTTGAATCCTACCGTTGCATTCAGAATGTTTCTCCCGTTGATCATCGCTATATGCGCATGCAAGTGTTTCAATAAGTCATCAAATCATCCTACTTTCTTACTCCTCCTAACAGTGTCACTTTAGAGTGATCCCAAGAAGGTGCACGCCCTATCATTTTTTGACTTGCGATCCAAATGTGAGGTCGGTTGCTGCTGCTTAACCAATAACTTCACTTGGTGCGTGAAGTTAGGGCAAAGTCGACTAACCACTAAAACTGTGGTTCCCGAAATCCATCATTTACGCTGGTAAGGCTGATGTGAAAGACAGCAAATCACCCTTTTCCAAGGACGCCATAGCCGACGCGTGGGAAGAAGCTTATCTGTATCTTGTTAAGGGTATGGTAGGTTACTACAGTGCAATCATAAGAATATTTGCTACCGAATCATGTCACATTTGGCGCAAAAATTGTGCTTGCAATTGCCTTATCATGGTCCTGTGAAACGGGGCCAAACTACATGTCAAATATCCCGGTTAGAAACACAAATCAACTAATTTCAGTACGATAGCTGCTAAGGATGTCGATCGTTTTTAATCTTTTTGTCTAGGTATATCCCTGCATTCAGATGTACTAAATAATCAAAAGTTGATGTCTTATCGACAGTTTATAAGACGGTTAGAATAGGCGACTTTCAGAGAGGTATAAGATTGCCCTTATGAATTAAACGGCATAGTATTTGAGATGGAAGCAAACAGAACGTTGAGGCACACAGAATATCAGGAGTCCTGTCTGTGGATATTCTGGAATAAGCAAAGCAGAATCTACTTGTTAAGAAAGCATATCGGCGTTTTAGGATAACAACGGGAAAACAATCAACCAAACCTTTGGCAATATATCAGTGGTGCACGATTGTATTGACCATAACAATAATACATCTTAAGACCTGTGGATCGGTGATAGAGGTTCTAGAACGAATGTGGCCTGCGTCTACCGTAGCATGATTCAAAAATATAATGGCCAGATTTTGAGTATACTTTAGCGATCATCTAACGGCCTGAGTCATATATTTCTTCAAAAACATGACTTGTCTTGCGTTGGAAAACCTGGAGTTTTTGCACTTCGAGGTCCGCCGTTCTACGAGGAAGGTGGGAGTTAGAAGATAAAGGAAGTGCAAAATCCAAGGTATAGAAAATACATACGAAAAGCCGAGCTAATCGACCGTTGAGAACAGAACGAGTAAGCATCCTTGTTTAACTTACTCTCGAGCAAATAGTTCTGCGAAGAAGGATGTAGGACTCAAGTATATGTCAACACGAAATTAATGCTGGTAAAAACGATCATTCATTTCGAAACTAATATATTGCTGACATGATGATTAAAGCTAACCTTTATGGTTTTATTTTGTAACTGTAGGCCATTCAATGTCGCAATAGCACGTTCCGCATCCTTCGAATGGATGTAGTTCACAAATCCATAGCCAAGATTTTGACCTGTGAGAGGGAGATAAGAAAATACCTGTGAGATAATTGTCTCCGAATAGAGCGGGGTATACGTTGCTGACCAGACTGTTCATTAGTAGATCAATTTCGAAAGCTTTGAAAAACAGCAAATAAACTATCGGAGGAAACTCACAGAATAGCGTTTATCTAACCACCGCCGGTTGACCTCTATGTGGAGACCACTTTGGTACTGTATTTTGGGCCACATTCCTGATCAGCTTGAACGAAACTCATTGTGAGTAAGTGGTACTTAAGTCTTACGAATATGACATGTTAACTAAGTATGGAGCGTAAGACAAATCCCTCCATTCTTCTAAGAGTGATGAGTGCAAAGATGTGAGTACGTTCGTCCATCTGCATTCTTGTTCACAACCTGCAAATGGATCATGCAGAACAAATCAAAGGTATTTCCCTTTCGTTCCAGAGTGCAAAATAAGTTGAAGTGCAAACAAACTAAATCTGAATGTATTTTAGAGCCATACGCAATGGACATGACAGAAATATGTCCGGATCACGCAACAACATGGGTTTTCGCGGATACCTTACAGCACTCAGTAGAACCCTGACTTGTGGGCGACGATTATGGAACACGTGAAAAGGGTTTGGAATTTAGTTCCCCTCTTTTCCGATAGGCATACGCTTGAATAACACCTAAAATGAATGGCTGAAATCACGTAGACTAGTACGTAATTTGGATTGCGACATCGAAAAAAACCTAAATACAACCCTACAGAATACAAGTGAAACCAAACGATAAAGGGTCCATCACTGCCTGTGTATGAAAAACCAGGCGTTTAATAGTCACATTGTGAAGTCGCGACAAGACCAAATATCTGATAAGCGCATGAAATATGGTTACGGGGTTATGCTGTTATTCGATGGCTTAAAAGTAGTGAAATGGTGAAGTATATTCGAAGTTACCAGTCACTCTGTACAGCTTAAATGAAAACTCAGCTAGGAGAAAATTCCAGAGAATAACGTGATCGGCAATTTAACACCGACTAGAAAGCAAATAAAATTCCGAATTGCGATGAACAGAGTCGAATAAAAAAAACTGAGTATGAACCACGTGAGCTTACGCGGGATATCCGTCTAATCTATGTTCCATTGTGAACTTTGCGCAATTCAGAAAATTTAACCTATGGGTATGCATGCACAAACAAATAGGTAGCTTTTCAACGATAGCCCATTTCGCACAGATTGTTTGGTCACACAAAACCAGAAATAACACCTGAATGGATAATTGCGAACACCGATTGTGTGTTGGTTAGACCAGATACATTCGGAACAGTGCAACTGTTCCCAAAATGGATTAGGACAAATCATCCGGCATAAAAATGGTGAAGGGAATTAAGCTCAAAGGGTTGCACCGTTGAAGTGCTTGGTAATATTTTTATAATTTAGAAAGACTGAATAAACATTTTCTTAAAATCCGAACCAAAGGCGAGTACTCTTGTTTCATGACCCAATGTGCAGGCAACAATTGTCATAATGTTATAATACATCCTGAGTAATTATTCATATTACGTTTTCTACTTCTACTGCTAAATGTGTGCAACCTACTTGAATTTACACCGAATTAAGTAAGCATTCACGTTATTTGATTTAGTTATCCAATAATGTAGGCTTTCCTGTCCCGATATGATTCATGATGAGGGTTGCGTTTGCAGTGCCATGCAGACGTGATAAGCAATTAGCAAAACGGCCGTGATATGCGAATAATGGAAAGCGAATAATTCAATTGACATTTCCCTGATTCCGGTCAAAGTAAGGCCGGGGTAACCCCCAATGCAGCCAAAAAAAACGCTATTAGGAATCTAGTACCACTTTGATCTACCCTGACTCACTCACAAATGTTTGGGAAACATCAGCATATAACTGAATTAAGTGATGCGACCAGGTGAAGTGATTGAAAACACTCTTCGTCCATACAGACTTTATGGATCTGTCTCATATCAGACACGTCATTGGTAAAACTATACCTAAAAAATATTATTTACTTCTTGGAAGGAAAGTTCTTGACCTGCCATTGGACATTATTGTTTATTTTCTTTCGATGTGAACGTGACCCACAGCGATCACCCACTAAAGCCGCTGCCCTACAACAAGACGAGCGTGTGTGAGAATTTGAGTAAATATATACACGAAGCACTTTTAGATAATTGATCATACTCTGAGAAAGGTGGCCTTAAGGTTTCCTCAAAAAAAGAAAATCAGCTTATCTTGGAGGTAAGTTGAATAAGCTGCTGCAAAAGTTCTGACACAATACCTCAATTGAACAAATTATTACATATTTGCTATTACCTAAGACCATCGCTGGGCTCGGGCATCATACGGTTTCTGTCGCGAAATCGGACAGCCATGGAGAAAATGATCCGGCATTATTCAAAAGGACAACTGTTGCGTGGTGCTTTCCATTTAGTGTTTTTCTCTGCAGTATTATTCTGCGCTATCTTTTGTGGATTTGGTTACTTAAATTTTGAAGAAATTAATCAGAATAACACTATTCTTCCATAGTTCTTTTTAACGTCGCTTCAAGACTTTGCGCAAAACTCACTATCGAAAGAATTCGGATAATCGTGCGAAGCGAGTTTATTCGGATAACGAAAATTAGGACTGGGTGAATAATGAAACAAAGAAGAGATAAGCAATCGCGTCTTCAAAGACATCTTTCTGAAAAGCACCGGATTTCTTTAATATCGTCATATATGTTCGCTGTTAGGGTAAATCGATCTGACGCCAATGAGAAAAAGGAAAAAAGCGAGAAAGGTTTTGTGCTACAACAGTTCCAACAACACAAAATGCAGCAGAGATTATTTGGATGGACAGTTCTCATGTTGTAGGCTGACCATCCAACTGGGCGAAAACTTCTCGATGTAAAATATGGGACTACTAGATGCCGTAGGATAATCCAATTAGCTTACAAATACTGGACAAAAAGTATAATTTACCTCGTTGGCAAATGCATATCTTATTTCTAGAGTAGATTTCTATCAGTACTTTTCGGTAATATTTACCCAACTCCAGATGCAGCAGCAAATATACTTAAAACATTTATCGATGTGTAACCAACTTCAGTAATTTCGGATCAAGCTGGTTTTCTGCGCTCATTCCAAAAGATATGAGATAATGTTTCTCACCATACTCGGTGTGACAAGAAATCGCATTCCTCCAACCAAAAAAGCAACCTCTGCCCGGATTTTGTGGTTCCAAGCAAAGGAGAATTATTTATGGTTTATGGCGCACGGCTTAGCAGCTCTGATAATGGTAATCGGTAAATTCGACCGAAACACAACAAGAAAAATCGATATATTTTCTTAGGACGAACACAGGGGACGGTTTATTTAGATACCCAGTACCGGAAGCATTCACAATTAACTGTGAACTACCGATTTTCCGTCCACTACAACCAAAATTCCCCAGTCTTTTGTGGGGGCCTTACGGATTACCTAAACCATTTTAAAAGTTGTTGTCATAATGTAGCTAACGACGTGCATATCGATCGGCTGTCCTTACTAAAAGGAATAGGCCAAAAAAGCAGGTAAAAGTTATAAGTCAGGAGGAGAGTCAAAGTTATTAATTCAGAAACCTTAAGTTTATATGGGCTGTATGAGAAAACCATTTCCAGAAGTTTCAGTTTTCAAGACATGGCGCATCATTAGAAAGGTCTGTGATAGTATTGCAATAAAAGGGACCGTTATGTTGGCGTCAGAAACGTCAACAAGGGTTCACATGTATCGCTTCAAGATACTTGTTCGCTTGTTGGCAGTTACAAGTGACACTTAAAGCCGAGTGTACGACTGTTCGGAAACAGTCAAACATACTAAAAACCAATAAAAGCTCAGGTGCCGATGATTTATCCGCTGCCCTCCTGAAAGTGTGCGGCCGTACTCTGTCAATTTATATCGAGGATATATTCGGTGGGTGGTAAAAACCTAGAAAGATTCCTGATCGAAGCGGACCTGGTATTCCAAAGAAACATTCTGGCGTATGACAACCCATTGCATATATACTTGTGATACTCGAGATTTCGAAGGACATTTTAATGCCACACGTGGCCGACGATGCTGCCATAGGTATCTTGAAGTGTGCACTTAAATCGTCCCTGTCCACATCGGATATTGAAGCATGCATAGCTAGCTTAAAGAATGGAAAATCAGATAGCCGTGATGATAATCATGGGGTTTGTGAGAGCTTATGCGAAGTGATTTGTGACTATTTAACGGATCAGAACTCAATTAGATACTTTATTAAAACGACATCCTTTTCACTGTTTGTCAACGATGGTGTCTTACAGTGTTATTTCTTCTTCTACCTCCTACGTGAGGGAATTGCTCAATCCACCTTGTTTATTGCATGTGCATATCCAGACAAAGTTAATGTTTGATGTGAGCATTCCAGACCTGAGGTCACAATCATGGACCAAAACAGAGGACTGCATAAATTGGTTTATAACCCGTTGTCTTAATCTGAATGTCTCCAAGTGTCACAAGGTATCATTTTTTTATTATCCGGAGAACTGAAACAATAGTTCTTCAAAACAATGTCTCTCGCCCGACTAAAGATAATATTCCCTCATTTTCTACAGTCAATTTACATGAAGTTTTATCTTTTGAGACCTTCCGTGGTCTGTTCACGTCAATAAAATAGTTCATGAAGCAAACAAACTGCCACTTTTTGTCTCGGATTGCGCATCCTCTATCTAGCTCGGAGATGCATCCTACAATTTACCGATCCAATGAAGTGTTCCCCTGGATTGTTGAGAAGGCATTATAATTTGATCCACATGTTGTGACAAGTCTGAAAATGTAATTGTCCACATCTCTTTAAATAATTACTTTGAAGCACGTGAAAGTTTTATATTCAAAACCCTCTCTGATGTTTATCACCAATTACACAGACTGTGCATACATACTCCACATCCTCAAAGCTCAAACGCTTGCACGCATTCCTATAAGTCACGATTTTCTTTTATCATGTCTCACTCGTCTGCTGGTTAATCATGAAAGTTTTTAAGAACTGTGAAATAGCTGAACCGAAACAACTGTTCACATCGTACGGCGTGATTATACGTGTGATCTGATCTATGTCAGATAAGGATATGTTGTCAGGGCACGCTTTTACGGAGGAGACGTGAAACAAGTGTAGATGAACGTTTTCGGTACAATGGCCTGTTTGAATTCATTTCGATAACCTCATATCTCAAGAATGATTGTTTCCAAGGCCATCCTACATGAGGAAAACCAAATAAGTTACTCGGATACACGGTTATGGATAATGAGAAAGAAGGTTCAAGAAGCAGACTTGTTCTGAATGATTTTGCCAACCATTCAGCTGCGCACGCGTTCGCATTTAGTGATCAGTACATTTGCTGTTTTGCATGTATTGATCTAAAATAATCTCCCTGTTTTTATGAGTAGGTAATTTGATCTTAACTGACACCAGCTCAGAAACGGCAGCTACTGTGTATGGAAAGTCACAATAATATAATGATTCATCCGGCCAATTAACTAGAATACCGGTCTAATCCGCCATTAACTCACAGGACCAAACACTCCAATCCTTCGGATAGATTAAATCTTGATGAGTTGTGGTCGTTGCAACCCAGTGTTTTGGGTGCCACGACCATCGGGGCTCAGAAACTAATGGCAGTTAACGTTGATTCTTTTTCTGTTGCATCATCTACGAGCTGCAAGATAAGCAAAGGTCAGATTGGTAGATAGATCCAATGAATATTACTTAAATGCACTGGGAACGGGTTTGGGTTGCACTGTACGATGCGTCATGTGATTTTCATAACAAGTATTTCATAGTTTTAGTACTTATGAAAAAGAGAACATCGACATTTATGTCCGTTGTCGACGGTGCAAAGTCCTAACAACCTTACCTTAACTATGTGAATGACCTTAGAAACAGTGACTGCAAGATCTCTATAAAATGAGACACGGCAAAATAAACATGACTTCCAGTAAAAGTAGTCGATAGGTTCGATTTGTCTGTAGGAACGAACAGACCAGATGAAAAGAACTTCCAGCTCAGAATGACCACAGATACCCTTTCGAGGGGTGCTAGTCCGGTCATGGTTCTCACTACAAAAAACAAGGCCAAAAGGCCGGCATCAGCATGTTAGAGAGCCACTGGTCGCTCATACTATTCTGCGAAGGTTCTCGAAAATAGAATTCCACTACCTTTCCAGTAATAATTTTACCAGCACTCTAATTAACAGAATAAAGAGCTGAATAATTGGAAATAAATGAAATCAGTCGGCCGACTTTTCTACTAGCTTATTCAGTAAAACGGATAAAAACACTATAATCGCATTCATCACTATATTTTCGCTGAAAATCTGTTCAACAAAATTTGACTTAGTTGTTATTATCAACGAAAGTGTGCCAGTGAGCCCGACGTAAAAAACACAAGGATGACGGAAACGTCCATGTAGGTTAAAGAAATATAACAAAAAATGATGGAAGAATAATCTGTGCTGTTTTCGGTCTTACTTTTCTTAGGATGAAATCAAAAAAACGACCGTTTTGATAATGCGGTTAAGGCACAATTCGTTGAATCACTCGGATCGATTGTTCACTTGAAAACAGTCCTAAACCAGATCATTGGGGCTGACCAAATAATTTCGTTTGAACCACTAATTTCCCACTCCCTGTTATTGCACAGATCGAAGCCGATGTGTAAACAAAGCATATAATGTGGTATATTGGGCATTCCTGGACATGTTGATGGTGGCTCGTGGCCACTGAAGAAACAAATCGCGGGAGAGAGAGAGAGCTGCATACATATCTCATTCTTTGTGCAGATTAATGTCAATCTAGTCTTTCGAGGCGCGCAACCAGATCAGAAATGTCGATCATATAATATAGTAAGCTTTCATGAGTTCAGAATTGACGACGATTTTCGACATGGAATCCGATGACATTCTGAGCAGGATAATGATGCTATTTGAACCAAACATAAATATATTCCTGGGATGAACGTCAAACAAACCTAATAAAACAACAAAAGCCATCAAAATACTTATTTTTCAGAAGTGATTTGAAACTTCTGACTCATGGTTGATTGCAACAACAACAACAAAGTAAGTTGACTCAAGTTTTGACCACACCTGACGGTCCTAGTGTACCTATGCAGCAAGGACATGTCCAATCCAACGGATTTCCTTCAAGTAACCTGGAATGAATACGCACTACTTAGAAAGCTATGCGGGCCCAGTTTTGCGGCACATTGTCAAACACTTTCCTGACATTTTCAAAATTGAATTTAAACTCAAGGATGGATTGTACATTGATACAAATTTTGGTAATAAATTTTCGCCGAGATACAAAAAGTCTTGAAAGAACTATTCAGCTAGAAACGTGAATTCAACCGTTAACTCTTAATTGGCTATGGACAGCCCTCACGTCCTTTGTAGTAACCGTTCATGGCGAGCAAACACCAGTTTTCGAAGACAGTCCTGAGAATCTTACTAATTTAATATATTCCACTCTACTCAATTTGCAATTCGTATTTATCTTTGCCAACGTCTTTAATACCGTTGTAACGATTCCCAACTGTTGGAAACCTGTGAAAATAAGACCGATTTCGAAGAAAAGATTCCTTAAATGTACTCGTGATAGTCAGCTCAACTGAACGCATTCGAGAAGCGGTTTCTGAACCCTTGTATTTTGAGACTCTCTGACGAGGCTTCATAGTTTGCTTGCAAACCCTAGATGTCCACACTTCACGCTGCAAGCTTAATTTGCCTCAACTGGTAGTGATAACACTTTACGATCCCCCCAAACTAAACTTGCGCTCACCGTGATTTTAAAGGTTATGAGTGATCACTGTTCTGGACGTACTTAGTTTACTTTCCTTGGTTAGATAGAGGATTCCAAAGAGTCATTCGTTCACTTTTCATTTTTGTTGCTTACGTTACCGAGGTCCCTACTTTGTTGGGTACAAACATACTGATACCATTAATTCAATAATGACGGAAGCTTTCGTGGTCTATATACGAACTTAGCGACTGAAGTTATCCAAACATCCTGACGATGTTCTTAATTTTTAATGTGGCTTCAGCCGCACTTGCCTAAGCATTGTTGCGCCTCCCCCAACCAATAACACGAAAAATATTTCCAAAATTCTTTGAAAATCAACCGTTGAATCTACTTGATGCATAACCTTCCTTAGACAAATGATGGCAAATGCGTGTCCTGTTTGTTACGCAGATTCGCTTTTTTGACCGGCTTTGGTTAAACGGATAAAGCCGTGGCGTTCTGACCTGAAGTTGGCCGGTTCAATGTCCCCCCCTCTCCTCCCTCCACCGGTCAACTTCCCATTTGGTGTTTCCCTGTTCGCCGCGGCCTAGTTCCTGAAAAATGATGTCGTTTTTTTCTATTAATGAAGTAAAAGCGGTATTTGATTTGGTACGTTCTGGAAAAAAACTTCACAGTATTTTACTTCGCGATGTTCCTCCTTGGTTCAAAGCAGGTTGGTGGGAAGTTGGTGTAAAGATTTTAAAACTACTTGTTTGGTGCAGTGAAACATCGAAGAAAAACATGTTAAAACCAAATAGACGTTAACTTTTGCCGTTATTTGTTATCACGTCTTTACTAACTTGTACCAAGGAGTTCTAATTAATCATCGTTGCATTTGAGTGTACCTGTTCACGTTCACAACTTTCCAGGCACTCATGTTAGAATTTCGATTTTTACAAAGTGAAAGCGTGCACTTAACCGGAAGCGCAAAAGCGCCACTTGAAATTACGCCTAACCCAACGGTACTTGAGAAAAGTAAATAATACTCAGATATGATATGAAACTAAAATGACACATCTCGGAACGTTGAAGACTTAACGAGAAATCTTGGTGACCCAGTCTTTATCTTAGAAATGAATATTAGATGCAGTTTCAGCAATCTACTGCTGACTGTGTTTCACATTCATTCTTCCTGAGATTGCACAAGACATGGCTTTTACTTTCACATCACTGTAAATCACATTTATTTTGTTTTCGGATGCCATGCCGTTTTTAGATGTGCTCTATGCGGCATCATGCAGTGCGCATAACACCCAAGATGATCTATTCCCGAACTGTACGGTGTTTTGAGTTGAATGCCGCTGAACTGAATCCTTCCTTCAAGTGCCTCTTCACCAAACCCGGCTGCTACTTACTACCAAATAACGTAATTTTCCGCACCGCCAAGGAGATTCTCGCTGCCAAGATTAGAGGTCACAATCTTATGAAAACCAACCAAATGAGTTCCACTAAAAATGATCAGTTAGTTAAATTGGATTTCGCTGGTAGACTGCAGATCGTTGTCTCGCGGCATATTACAAAACTTGACCGGATAGGGCCCAAAGTCGTTCTTTGTTACTACAATTGACAGTTTAGTAGTCGGTTCCCCATTCCTCTAGTGCAGTTGGCCCAACCTGTTAAGAAGCAATTAATTTAATTGTTTGTAGTTGGTTCGTCATTAAGTGAAATGGCCTATTGAACACTTCGGTATCGGTAATTGGACAAAAGGCTAGCTGTACGCTTAATATCAAGCAGTGTGATTTCGGAATTCCATTACCAATAATCCAAATACTTATACAAATGAGTTTACTGTGGGGAATGATTGGAATCAACTGAGCAGTGGTTTCAGTTTTCAGTTTCAACTGCAAGTTAAAATTAACTGCAACTTTATCAAGAAAAGATAATTAAAAGCACAAAAGTTTACTGGCAAAGCGGATGTGCCAAAAATTTATTCCAATAAATTACTGTTAGGCTAAATACTAAGTATACGTCACCGTGTGGAAGATTAGGTCTTCAGTTTAGCCCATTGATGCGTGAAAACAAGGAATTGCCCAACCGCGAACAAGCAGACGCTAACGTCAGGAGAAAAACAGACACATACACACGCAAGTGGAAAAAAGGGACACTAACGAAGAAATGCGTCTGGAGGTGCGCTGAACCCGGAACTTGTTTTGCTAGTCTCACGTGTAACGGAAAAATTCTTATATGACAAATGCTAAACATTTTACGTTCGACTTTGATTGATGACCTTAATGTGATCAGATGCATCTATTGATACAACACTGAGAAATGTTTTCTGGAGTTTATGTTTGTGGACGCGAAAGAGAGTAGAGATAATAAAAAAGTACGTGTGGAGAAGCAAACCTGGGACTGTACAAATAGTGGATTAGCAACAGGCGTCGTTTCATCTCGGAAGGGTGTGCAGGAGTTAGGTGGTAAACTTAGCCCGTTAAAGATATCGAAGACGTTGAGTCAAACTAGGTCAACTTGAAGTTTACCCATTGTTCACGTTTGGCGGAACCTGTTCTAGATTGTCCAACATGTAGCCTGACCAATAGGTGTGCAAACACGTGTTTACACTGATCCGGGTGGGGCTATGCTTAAAGTTAATGGAACAACATCAGGTAATGTGATTAGTTATTGGTCTTTCAGATTTAGCTTGCTGAATACCCAAAAGTGGAATATCATCAAAAAACGCAAAAAGCAAACTATACTTTGGTATCTATTTCCAACTTTAAACAAATGTCAATCTGCATTTCTGCTGTTTGTCAGTGGCTGCAGTTTACCAAAGGTGTGTTGATAAAAACTTATTTACAAACGGCGGAAGAATAAGATGAACAAGAAGCTTAATATAAGCTGCAGATCACTAAACTGTAAGTTGGCATATCAATATTTTCAAGCATTTTTTACTGAAAGATGCTCAGCTGTACCTTGAAGTTTGCAATAAACCAACTTTCATCAAAAAACTAACAATAAATGTTTTCTCAGCCACGTGATTCAACTCACTTTAAAGTACGTATGCCGATGAAGCCTATTAACAAAGATCCGAAAGACAGACTGAAACGAATTATCGGTCTAGCCAAGATAACTGCAAATTTAGTTTAGTTCTGTTTTTATGAGCAATAACTTTACATTAAAGCGCTCTGGTTTTGGTTGCAAGAATGAGAAATGGTGAAAAATAAACTTCAAAATAGCAAGTTGAAGAAGTGACTTAAAGTGGAGTACCTTGATTACATGCGTGAAGCGTGAATACTACGCAAAGGATAAACTCAGTGACCAATGAAGCCCGCACGACTGGGACGCGTAATCAGGGTTCTCAAAGTGAGGCAGTACAGAACCGCATACTGTCTAAACGAGACAGGTTCAGTAACGATCCCAGAGGTGGCAATACGCTGTCTACCAACAAACTATTGCGACCTAGAGACCACAGAAACGTCGAAAAGAGTGACCATCACCATAATCATTCATGATTAAACACCAGGGCAAGATCTACTGACCACTGTCATTTTTCAAAAGTTATACGTTGCCGTAGAAAGAATGAATGTGCAGGGTGGACAGATAGTGGACCTACAAGGGTGGGGAGGGAAAACAGTGTTCGCAGTAGCCAACCTGCGGAATACAGTCTAACTATATGACAAGTCACTCGGACCCCAACCAAGAAGATCTGGGAAACCTACTTCCTATAGGTTCGCTGTACATTTTGTCATCCAGCAATGCCCCGTCATCCGTTAACTTACAAGTGGCTTCTTCCACTCGCTGGGAGGAACGGAAAATAGGGCACCGTGCTGCAGACGAGTGTCAGCTATACTCAACACGTGGCCCAACCATGCTAGATACGGAAGTATGAGCCAGTTTAGGAAACGGTACTCGACACTCGATTTCTTATATGCGCATTATCCAATCTGTCACAGCCCGTTGGCAGTCATTTCCAGTTTTAGTAAATGCGTTGACTTCCAAGAATGGCGACAGCTTTGTCATCTATTGCAAACTCGAAACCTTTATTTTTGTAACTAAAAGAGTAACGAAGTTAAATAACCACTTTATTAAGCAATCCGCCAAAAACATCTATGGAATCGGAATAGCTAAAGCAGTAATTCATATACGAAATTTTGGTACGAATGCACAATGTTCCCAAAGTCATTTGGGCTCTCCCCTCGTAAAACTAGATCCGAATGCTAATAATAATAACGAATTAGTTCAGCAATAAATGACAAATCGCTTGATGGCGAGAAAACCCATCTCAGTTATAAAACTTCAATGAAACGGATAAAAAAGTCGACTGACTTGCCTCCAAATACTGCCACAATATCAACTAGCCTAGCGACCACATCCAGGTGAACTTCCTTTCTGATAAACATCTGATGCGATGACATCATAGTTACTCTCTGTCGGTTAATTGCCGTACATTACCATGGATGAGGGTTTCTATTAGAGCTATTGCAAACGATTCAGTGTGCTATAAGAGCAGATAGCATGTTGTTGAACACTAACTGGAAACTGTTTACGATAAAGCAGGCTTTTCATCCTGAACCTATTTTCTTAAGCGTTGACAGTGACAAAAGAGGGGTGGGTTGATTTTTTAAATAACAGTTGCTACCATTTTACATATTTCCGCATCATGATCTCCAATTTTTTGCTTAAGCTTCATTGAGGAGCCCAAACGATGCGGGAGCTCCTGAGGAGATCAAATTATGGTACAGTAACATCTATGAGTTGGTCATATACTCTAAGTAACAGAAACAGTCCCCATTGGACCATTTTGTCATATGGTTCGGACTTCAAACATTTTTTCCTTTATCCACTCCTGAAAACATGTGGTGACTGAGACTAACTGACATTTATACCTGAAATCACAAAAAATGGATGTCGTTTTAAGCTGGAACATTCTAGATATACAGGACCCAATGGCTCTTATCCAATAATAGTTGCGTAAAAGCATTGCATAATTGCCAGAAATGTTAAATAACCACAAGAGAAAAACAAATTGGGCACTACTCCAATTAAGTTCCTTGAAAAGCAACAAATCAAAATCAACCCTGACTTTTCATTCGGGAAATTACATAGAGAAAACTCGTGCTTGTTGTATGCAGTTGTTGACAGCGATGGAAATAAGAGTAATGATTTATACCACTTTAAAAAAACAGGATGAAGAGATTACCTTTTTCCATAGTGTTACGGTTACTGACTAAGGCACACGATTTACAACAAGCTTGAAACAATCAGTATGTGGAACTTGAATAATGATGAACCAATCACAGTGACCTTTACATGCATGGTGGACAACACGTAACACTCATGAGTTCGCCTCTACATTCAACAATTGATGTAGAAAGATATGCAAATCTTAAAAAAAAAATTGAATACCATGTTAGTCATCACAGACTACAATCATGTTCAGCAAATAAAACGCTATTGCGACAACAAAGGTAACCGTTCATTTAAATAAACTCAAACGAGTCAAATGATAAAACACGAAGCTGGGATTGCTTTGGAGGTCGCAGGATTTTTCACTAGTGTTTCGTAATCCAAGAATGTAAGCTATTTCTGGAGGTACACTGAAAATTAACCAATATTTATTGAAACCCCGAAGTCATGTTAAAAGACTTCGTCTCACACAGCGAAATAAGTGTCCTTAACACAAACTGATTAAGAGTAAATGGGTTAAACCTTACATTAAAAAGACAGTGTAAAAAGACATGTTTTGAACATTCAAGCAAGAATCAGCTTGTTGAACCTATTTTGAAAACAGAGTATGTAGACCGTTGAAAATACGGCAAAAGGAAGAACATTCAGAAGATTTGCTAATTCGAAAGTTAAAGGAAGACTGACAAAAGTACATCTAAGGTTTGAAGACCTGGGAGGAGTGACAGACCATCCAAATACAGGAATAAGAGCAGAAAGTGAAAGACAGCTGCCATGGGGATTTCTGATTAGCAAAAATCGAAGAGAAGATGAAATGGAAATAAAGCAACAACCATCCAGCGATGGTCCAGTGACTGCACAGTGCATGTCACACAGGGATAATCGATCAGCGGTCTTCCATTGAACCCTATCAAGAAGACTAATAACAGTAGACCAAGCTCCCCCTCAAACATGATTACAGTACGGATCTGAGTCTTGCACACAAGAATAGGTTTGACTGGTGTAAAAAGACTTCGGAAGCAGAATACCGAGACAGGTTTGCACGCCACACAAGAGGCAAGTGTTCATATAAATATCCACAACGGTAATAACATGGATATGCTAACTAATGGACGGAAGAGAAGTCAAGCTAAAATGCAATTGGGAGGATAGGGAAGATATTTGAAAGGATGTAAGTCTGAGAACCTTTGAGACAAGCATGGTTGATAGAACTGTGTAATAAACATATTTGCAAACAACTACTGCACCAACAGGCCCAAAACTAGTCCAGTAGGCTCAAGCGACAAAACGAAAGCATTGCGATTGCGGAGCTTGATATTCACTATCACTAGGCGGACGATATATATTAGCAATATGCAGAAAATCAGGCGTCAGCAGGGCATCAAATCGTTTCAAACTTGCTAGCACATCGATATTATTTACTATATTGATGTCCCAGATAAATATTTGCCTTTTCTAGATGTGTGCCTATCAAAGTCCGAAGGAGGATTGATTCAAAGAAGGACCAGTTCCAAACCCACTTGGGCGGGATAGTGTACGAACCTCAAACAAACCAGTCCCGTTCAGCCGTAAGCACAGGATAACAGGCCTGGCATGAAAGGCGATAGAATTTGTTCATCTGGAACAACAGACTACAAACAAAACATGTAATGCGAAACCTCCTGTGGATAACAATATCCAGTTAGGATGGCTGAACAAACGAAACACGAA
Organism: Fasciolopsis buskii; assembly: GCA_008360955.1. Taxonomy (NCBI): domain Eukaryota; kingdom Metazoa; phylum Platyhelminthes; class Trematoda; order Plagiorchiida; family Fasciolidae; genus Fasciolopsis; species Fasciolopsis buskii. The sequence continues at coordinate 224,208 of LUCM01009895.1, read as the reverse complement.
ATATATTGTTTGAATAGCAGGCATGTTGCAGTACATAAAATGGATTTACTGATCAATCCATTGTTCTTAACCTGTAATACCGTTAAGCCATCGACAAACCAATTTTCAAACATTTCATTACAACAGTTTACAATGCGTCCAAAACCACCGAGTTAAAAATACCCAATCCAGTTCTAATTTGACTAGTCACAGAGTGCCCACCACCGTGAAACAACATCGCTAAGTTTGTGTATTTGTCTGTTCTAGTAGGACTGGATTTATTGTTTCTACTAGTTAGAGGTTATTCAGTGGAGTAAATTTACAAGATGTAAGATAGTATTTTGCAAGTGCTGTTTTTATCCAAAATTTAATGAGGAAATCATCCAATAAAACTGGTCATCACTTCCTTAGATCAAATTCTGATATTTCGTAGATAACAGACCAGATTTTCGATTCAATTTATCAATAAGTACAATTTCACTCTTCGAGCATTAGATACAAAAATATTACTCAAAGTTTGTAAACCTATAAAACAGAAAAACGTCCCGTATATGGGACTAAAAGTAGCACCCAGAATAAGGGGAGCCTTTATCCAATAGTGTGCGAAGAGCCTAGTTGAGCCAAAAGTTCCATTGTTTCTAGTATCGCGTGAACAGGTTTCCCCAATTGGCCTCAGATTTGGAAATCACTCGATAGCCTTATGATGCCTAGAATAACTTATTTCTACTGTAGGTGACTTTCTGAACAAAGTAAAAACAGCTTAAACAGTTAACAGAGAAACGCGCAGAATAGGTTAAAGCAAGTTTCAGCATTCGCACGGTCAACAATCCTTAATCGATTTCATGACCAAGATTGTTTCCTACTATATAACCGTATTAAAGCATAAAAGGATTACGGAAATCACACCGACCGGAGGAACACGTAATATCACCTGTTCAAGTAAAAGGGATGGATTAAATCATTTCCATAAGCATTTCATTTTCCAAAATGGGACGTCATTTCGTTGCACATCGAAAAATGCTAAATAACTTCCAACTATTTATCGCAAAATAAACAACACACCGCGAAAAAAGGCAAGGACTCATTTAATTCTATGCTTAATGGCATAAATATGTACCAGTTTATGGGCTTACCACCCTTCTACGAAATGGATGTTGGTGGTTACTGATTAGCCGCTGCTGCCTACTGAATGCACGATCTGATACAAACATCGCAAGGTTTACCAGTAAAAGAATTTGCTTCTCGCATCTACTTGTAGGCAACGAGATAGATCACATCGCTTCTTGTAGTCTTGTGCAGTACGTGTAAAACAAACAAAACTAAGTAGGCGGTGTGTGGTTAAAAGCGTTTATCTCGGTCTGTGGGTGAATGCACACACTCAGGCAATGATTTTGGGGACATCGGCCCTCGAGTACAGAAAACCGAGCGAGAATCTTCAATGCGGAACGGTAAGATGACGCAACCATAGGAGCCACTACGAACTGTGGTACATCATCTTCTGAAGTCGAATAGCACGGAAGTGAGACCGGGTTGTGGAAACTAGTTCAGCTTGCTATTCTTGATGCAAATCCAGACCTAGTAATAATAAATTGAGAAAACACAAGTTGGCGAACAAGCTCGTTTCCAGTGATTCGTACTCACACCATCACATCACTATATATATATCTTGACAAAAAAATTTCACTATAGGAAGGATTGGATTATTTAGATACAAATATGGGTGGAGAGGGGATTTGTAGTGTTACATGCATAACTTGAATATACAAGAATGTGTTGTGTTAATTGTTTCCTTGTCTAGGGTTTGTATTGGGACGGGGGGTGGTGGGCCAGGGGAGTTGAAGCGCAACCACAAATTGTTTTTGAGAACAAAGTGGAGGATTGTGAAGACGGATTGCGACAGTTTCCGCAGTGCTCAAGAGGCGACACTTTGCCAACCTGGATTGTTGACAATAATAAATTCATCTTTACTAATGCTCCTGATGTACTTAAAACTAAAATTTTTAACTCATCATCGCAAACAGTGATTCGAAGCACTGTCGTAATCGACCACGTGTTAAGTCAAAAAATTTCCTGGGTCTCCTGGACCGTGTCATCTGAAAATTGGCCAGCAATAACATTATCGGGTTCCTACTTCGAACAACAGTTCAACTTCCCATCATTTTTCGGTTTTCATCATCGGTCTGTCTTGTTGTCTTCAAGAGAAAAGCAACGTAACTGGAGAAATATACCACCAGCAGTATTTTCACCGCTTGATTTGTGGTGTGGCAAATACTGAAAACAATTTAACCCGACGAAAACTACTCCCTTTCTCCAGTAGAACTTGTCTTTTGTCATTTTCGTCTTCATCGATCTAAACTGCTTTCGATTTCTCGGGCCAAATCATGGTACATGGCGATTCAGACATCCGCTCAAGGACGCCCGAAGTGGTATGTGCGTGTGTGGTTTTGCAGGGTATTGGTATACGAGCGTACCTGAAAACGAGGACATTGCCAAGAATAGCAGCTAGCATGCCTGCCAAGTGGAAATCGGAGGCTGTTTTAGCCTTGGGAATAATACGCTTCAAGCGACGAATATCGTTCTCCGCATATATTTCCTTACCTTTTGCCGTTATCGTGCACGTAATTCAGTCTTCAACATCGGTTTCAATTCATGAAGTAAATCAGAGCAAAACAGCTGACGCTCACCGTCATACTTCAACCTGGCGAGGAACATCCCTGAATGGGTTCACCCAAGCCTATGCTTTCTATCACCCATGGCAATGTAGTTTTAAAGAATTTGGCCTTGAGAGACTATTTTATGAGCAAAATTAAAGGGTAAGAAGTACAGCGATCGCAAATAAACTCAAGTTGGGGTAAGCCGATGAAAACCATAAAAAAGAAATAAAAAAGGGAACTTGAGTCGATCAGCTGCTGCAAATCTATGCACCGTAAAGAGTCATATAAGCCTACTGGAAAGCCCAACGTGCTCAAAACAGCACTATTGGAACCGGCATAAACTGCCCCAATTCTGTGTTATCGCTTGAAGATGTAATAAAGCTTAGACAAGTGCGGCTGAAGCCACATTAAAAATTAAGAACATCGTCAGGATGTTTGGATAACTTCAGTCGCTAAGTTCGTATATAGACCACGAAAGCTTCCGTCAATATTGAATTAATGGTATCAGTATGTTTGTACCCAACAAAGTAGGGACCTCGGTAACGTAAGCAACAAAAATGAAAAGTGAACGAATGACTCTTTGGAATCCTCTATCTAACCAAGGAAAGTAAACTAAGTACGTCCAGAACAGTGATCACTCATAACCTTTAAAATCACGGTGAGCGCAAGTTTAGTTTGGGGGGATCGTAAAGTGTTATCACTACCAGTTGAGGCAAATTAAGCTTGCAGCGTGAAGTGTGGACATCTAGGGTTTGCAAGCAAACTATGAAGCCTCGTCAGAGAGTCTCAAAATACAAGGGTTCAGAAACCGCTTCTCGAATGCGTTCAGTTGAGCTGACTATCACGAGTACATTTAAGGAATCTTTTCTTCGAAATCGGTCTTATTTTCACAGGTTTCCAACAGTTGGGAATCGTTACAACGGTATTAAAGACGTTGGCAAAGATAAATACGAATTGCAAATTGAGTAGAGTGGAATATATTAAATTAGTAAGATTCTCAGGACTGTCTTCGAAAACTGGTGTTTGCTCGCCATGAACGGTTACTACAAAGGACGTGAGGGCTGTCCATAGCCAATTAAGAGTTAACGGTTGAATTCACGTTTCTAGCTGAATAGTTCTTTCAAGACTTTTTGTATCTCGGCGAAAATTTATTACCAAAATTTGTATCAATGTACAATCCATCCTTGAGTTTAAATTCAATTTTGAAAATGTCAGGAAAGTGTTTGACAATGTGCCGCAAAACTGGGCCCGCATAGCTTTCTAAGTAGTGCGTATTCATTCCAGGTTACTTGAAGGAAATCCGTTGGATTGGACATATCCTTGCTGCATAGATTAAGATAGTCCGCCAGGAATTCACGGTGTGCAGCGTTTCATTATGAAAGCCGAACAGGTCGATTGAGGCCTGTGAGTTTTCTGAACATATCCAAGTTCTCGCGGGAGAGAATACTTATGGGCGCAGTGCCGGTGGAAACGCTAACTGGGTCGAAAAGCTACTTTCGAACCATCCGTTGGGATGAACAATTAGTTCCTAGTGACCGAGCTTTTCGGATCCCGATTATAAATGGTGAAATAGTTGGATAGTTAATTAACACCGGATGATGAAGAGCACCGAGTCAAGTAAGTGGCCCATGTGGGAGAGGTCATTATGTGAGGGTAGGAAACCCATGTTTTTGAGAAATAAGATGCCCCGTATTGCAAGTTGCATGGGAAGGTCTTTAGTGCATCGCTTACTTGAAACTTTGATATTTTCGACATTCATGGTAAGTTTACTCTCTCTTACCTCTGTATCATTTATTCACCAATCGTGGAGAATAAAAAATGCAATAGGTTTCAAATGAATCATGTTGTCCCTGCGGCCGTTTTTTCTCCACCTTTTAGTAGGAAAGGAATTCAGTAAATTTAACTTCTCTAGTGAAAAGATTTTGAAATGAAAATGACACCGAACTATGCAAGCGATAGAACCTCCAGAGATAAATTTTAAAGGATAAAACCGACCACTTTCAGATGAAAAGGGGAACGACAGAAAGAATTCTTGATACGCTGGGCTTGACACATGACTTAGTTATGCAAAATGCAATCAATAATGCGATACGCAGCTTGTTCACCTAAGTGTTCTCTATCCTGGAATCTAATAACAGGAAATTCAATTTTTAAGGTAGACGATTTACCCGGCCAATACACTTGTTGAAGTCACCTGCCTCATCTACTCCCCGCGTCGCGCGGATATCTGGTTGTCTAGATCAACTTAAAAAAGAAACGGGAATCCGTTTTGGGTCACAAAAAACAAATGATATCGATTGCATTCAGTCATGACTATTGCTTTTTTCCGAAAAACAACAGAATCGAAGCAGTATCTTCGGGCTGATTGTGATTTGCCTCACAGCACATTCATTCGGTCCATTTCATTCACACGAAATCAAAAGATAGTCACGTGAATTAAAGCTGCGTGTATCATCAGATCATTGAATGATCGGACAACATTGCATTGATAAAAACAGAAGCCGAAAATACAAGTGTATTCTATGGACAGATTTTATTACGCTTTGACTGCATGATTACAGTGTCCTAACGATACAACCCATTCATTCTGGATTAAAACATACTCTTACTTGCAGTTGTGCATTTCTTCAAAGTTACTTCCGGATTAAGAATCAGACGCACGGATTGAGTGTTTTGTGCAAGCTTGTAATGGGATTGTGTATGGCTAAACTCCTCATTCTTCTGAACATTCAGCGGAATGATCAGTCAGTTATCTATCTCCGATTAATTATTATGAATCAATGGTTGGTCGTTCCAAATTAGTATCCCAAACTTTCTTATATTTGTCTCATGCAAAAGTGACAAGTGTAAACAAAGGTTGAGTGAACATAAAAATCGCGAATTATCAATGGAGCTGTTTTCGCTGGAACCCGGAAATCTTATCAAGCATATAATCACTGCGACTTATTAAGTTGTAAAATGGTTCAACAATCGAACACTCATTGAGGTACTTCTCGTATGACTGCTTCCGTCCAGTGTCTGCTACTTGACCAGACGTGCTTCCAAGCCTCCCGCTCCGTTTTCTTCGCATGACCAATGACCAGTGTATTGGTTTCCATGAGAAATGGAAACAACCGTCCGGCGGGGTCTCTAACTAGCATTCGGACATCATCCGCGCTTTTCTACCCCATGTGGCGTAGTGAGTAAACCATGACGTCAGGCCGAAAGATTAAAAAATTAGCAAATTGATCATATTAGCTACTCGCCGTAACTACTCGAGCATTTAGCAGTTACCGCAATGAAGTTTCGCAGGTTGTCTTCCTATAACCAAATGGTCTGTGATACCCAGCTGTGCAGTTTGACCGGCAGTAGTCAAGTGGATTATGCGTCTGTCACTAGGATGGTCGGAGGATCGAATCTCAGATCCGGTCACTTTGTTGGTAGACGGCAACTCGCAGTCGCTCGGCTCTTAACCACAACTGACCTAATGGGACTTTATGCGATCTTCGAGAGGATTGAGTGACAGACCTGGAAAGTACAGAAATAGATAAACCAACGTGAACCGAAGCTAAGTAAATATATCAGGCGGCATCAACACTTACACAACCCAACCAAGACTGTATACGTGCTACATTGGGTTCCTTTGTATTCCGAGTTCCAGAGTCACGGTTGTCAGTACATCTCCGATTGCTATGGGACATGGCCACTTCTACAATACTCGTACGTGAAGCGTCATAAATAAAAGGGACTGAACAGCATAATCCATATAAAACATACCCAGAGTTCTTCAGATGGGCGTTCTAGCTCAGTTGATCTAGCACTTGCGGTTGTAAACAACGGATGGCACTTAAGCCTTAATTCGAATTCCCTTGGTGCAAATAAATATTTGCGATTAGATCTATTCAGAAACGGAAACTGCATCTCACCGGTTGAAGCCTGGGTCATAAACAAAAAATAATCACAGACGAGTGAGAATTGGTTTCTATGAATCGCTGGATAAACGTTCAGGAAAACAAAAGCTGACGTGATTCATTTGAAAACCAAAGGAAAATCAGTTTAATTCTCACGGCCTTCAACTCCTAAATATAGGCTGTATGGCCGTGGGGGATTGCTCCAAGAACTGGAACCGGATTAAATCAACATAACTGAATTGCTTATAAACATGCCCGTCTACACACCTTGAAATTGCGTGCGAATTTCAACATCAGGTCTGCACTTGTAGCCAGTATTTATGAATACGGCATGATGTAAGCCAACTCCTCAGTCCCGTGATATTGGTGTAAGCGTAATTCCAAATAGCCTAATTAGCGAAACAATCACAGGCTATTAAGCTTATCATGCAGTGGTTAGATTGCAACCGGAGGAGCGAGAAGCGACATGAAACGGCTAGTCCAGCCAAGAAATTAGAGGCAACCTTTGTTATCCTTTTCATTGACCACACTGAGGGTGGTAGAAAAGACGGGTTAAAATACATCAGTAGAATGGGAGATAAGTGTGCCATTAGGGTTTTGGAACAAACCTAACCGAATGGGAGTGACCAACCGGACAACATCGAGGTGTTTCGTTGTGACTGTAGCGGGTTTGAATCCTCCCAGCGATTGCAAACACTTAATTGGGGGCACTCTTTTCCTAACATAAATGCAGTACTTCTTATCAACAAATACGAAAATTAAACAAATTGGAATTAAGGCAATGAATAGAATGATATCTGACGTTCCCGATTTCGACCTCCGACATCTAGAATCCCCATTCTCGAGCTGAGCTAAAAAAACAGTTGCAAAATTAAATCGGTAATCAACAGGTGGGACAAGCAATGCCGAAGATAAGTGGTTCTCCAAGTAAAGGTTTTTATCACCATGAGGAATTCAGTTACTTCCTGGATGAAGCTTTGCACAGCATGTAGGCCATGTAGACCAAGTAAAAAATTGACACCACTTAGGAAGTGAACTATGCAGACTGAACATTGTCCCGGGAGATGAATGGCAAGACATCGCCTGGAAGTTTCATCTGTTTTCAGCAAAGCTGCAAAGTCATCAAATGCCGCATTTGTCGACGGCCTCCAGTTGCGTCGAAATATTTCCGAGGTCAAGAATTTCAACCATTGGCAGTTCAGAAGACTAACGCGTTTAAGTTCAAGTTCGAGCCTTAGCACACTCAAAATCTGCCGGTAAGGTGGATCCGTTATTTCACTATTCAGTATCGGACTTAGATGGTAAACACGGTAAGTGTCCTGATCCAATTACGCGTGCAAAACAAACGGACAAAGCCTAAACAAACAGAAAGATATTTATTAAAGCTGCGTAACTTGATCAAAACATTTCTATCACCGATAGAATCTTTTACTTTATATCCTTTTTCTTTGACTTCCTTTATTAATGAAACAACAATGTACATCAATTTTCAAGAAGGGAGCCGCGGCCGGCAGAGGGCTGCCAAGTGAGGAAGTTGACCATCGGTGGAAGGATTCGAACGCGCGACCTTCATGTCCAAACACCAGGACCATATATATATATATATATATATATATATATATATATATATATG